>JADBJO010007940.1:55000-65000 GCA_016801955.1 Conus betulinus
AATTGTGGCTGACAGACAGCCAGACACACCAACCAGCAAACGTGGTTGATTATTTCATGGCGGAGGTGAATCATGCACGGAGAGAGAATAGTACAAAGGGTTAAAGGGGAGCGGGATGGGACTAGAGTTAGTGACGTGGTAAGAAGGAGCGCGGAACTGAGGTTACCTTCTCAGCTAAACAGATCAGACCAGACTGTGCATGGATGAAGCAAACAATCTGCTGTGAAAAAAAAACAAACAAAAAAAAACATCTGTTGTGAAAAAAAAATTCAATTACTAGGCTTTACGAAGACATCAGGATATAACGCAACGCAACACGATGCGATTTAATACTATACAGCTGCATGCAATACAATATTATACAATAAGGTACGACACAATGGGATGCGATACTTTACAAGACAAAAATATATTACAACACAGTACAATAAAACACAATGCAACACAATACAGAGCGAGGCAGTACGTTTTTTTGGTTGTTGTTTTGTCTTTTTTTTTTTTTTTTTTTTTTTTTTCTTTTTTTTTTTTTTGCTGCAACCCACGGAGGAGACACTGCACTGCTGCCGAGTCACTCGGTGGTGTTCAGTGGCCGCCTGTTCTGATCTAACATACGCAGGACACCACCTACTAAGCCCCTACTGACGACAATAATTGCTTAGTCGCGGAGCCGGCGTGAGTGAGCTCTCCCTCGGAGGGCGCCACCACGTCCGTCCAACGACAGCCCCATGGACTCGCCGATACGGTGACCCCGACGGAACCAAAACAAGGCCACAGACGTGGAGAGGACATCAAAACTGAGGTCAGCATGAGAGCAGGGCATGGAGGAAGATGATGATGCTACGGATTTTCATTTCGGTCTGATACTGCATGACAGGGCTGTACTCTATGCTTCCTTTCATAATAAATCCCGGCGTCAACCAGGCCTGAGAGATACAGACACCTGCACTGTAGGTCAGGAAATTTGAGCAACACTCTCAGAGACGCATCAGTTAAGTGGATGAAACTCGATTGTGTGGTCCCAGTCTTCCCAACTGAGTCCGTAGCACACTCAACTCTGGGTAGGAGCCGGTCGGGGCAGAAAAAATCCCACATGACTCTGATGGGAATCGAACCCGCGACCTCCCAGCCGGTAGTCCGCGAAGCTAACCATCAGTAGTACCATTCTTCCTCTCTTTACTTTGTTTTTAAAAACAATACAATCAAATACAATGGTGTACTGTACAGAAGAATACACTACACCACACTGCAATGCTCGTCACTACGCTACTCTACACGACAAACAACTACGCTACATTGAAATGCGAGGTAAAGAAGCAAATGCAATCTCTCTCTCTCTCTCTCTCTCTCTCTCTCTCTCTCTCTCTCTCTCTCTCTCTCTCTCTCTCTCTCTCTCTCTCTCTCTCTCTCTCTCTCTCTCTCTCCCTCCTCTCTCTCTCTCTGTCTCTCTCTCTCTCTCTCCCTTTCTCTCTCTCTCTCTCTCTCTCTCTCTCCTCTCTCTCTCCCCCCTCTCTCCTCTCTCTCTCTCCTCTCTCTCTCTCTCTCTCCTCTCTCTCTCTCTCTCTCTCTCTCTCCCTCTCTCTCTCTCTCTCCTGGCACGCCCCTACGCTTTCCCTCCTCCTTTCCCTCTCGCGCTTCCATCCACCACATTCCACATTCTCCAACCCCCACCTCCAACCCTTCTTCCGATCGATCCCTCTTCCTCATCCTCTCCACCTTCTCAATCATAGCCCAAAACATCTACACAAATGTCCACCCACCTCTGTCTACTCCCCACCCCCACCCCGCCCCGCGCCTCTCCCCTTCTCTCCTCCCCACCCCCTCCCCCAATCCTTATTCCCTACCTGCCCCTCTCTCTTTTAGCGACCCATCACCCCACCCCCATCCCCACCCCACCCCCCCTCACCTCCCCTCACCCCCTCCCTCCCAAATAACCGTTACGTTTCAACGGCGATTCTCTCTCCACTGACAGAACCAGCAGTCAAGCTCTGAAGGCGAAAAGGAGGGGGGAGAAAAGCGAAGAGAAGCCAGGAAGTAGACACTTCTAATTGCAGCCCCACACAGGGGAGTTATGGATGGCACAGAAACGGTAATCAAGCCCCCGCCATAAATCCTCCGCCCGGGCAAATATTTGCTCTTCGCCTCGGCTCGGACGGGGGCCCCCGAAAATGAGGGAAGAGGGTGATTTTTGGCGTGTTGCCCGTGTTGAGGGGCTTCTCGGAAGGCTGGAAGGATTTTGGAGAGGTGAGAGTAGGATGGTTATGGGGGGGGGTGGGGGTGGGGGTGGGGGTGGCTTGGAAATCGAAGAGGAGGATGGAAGGGAATGAGGAGAGAGAAAGGGGGGGAATAGATGGAGGGGAAAGAGAGGGGGGGGAGAGAGGAGAAGGAGGAGGAAAGGACGGAAGGAGACGGGGCACAGAGAGAGAGAGACAGAGAGACAGAGACAGAGACAGAGAAAGACAGGGAGAAACAGAGAGAGAAAGAGACAGACAGATAGGCAGATAGAGAGACGGACATAAGAGAGAGAGACAGAGAGAGAGATACAGACAGACAGACAGACAGACAGGCAGACAGACATAAAGAGAGAGAGAGAAATGGAGGAAAATGAGAGAGAGAGAGAGAGAGACAGACAGACAGACAGACAGACAGGCAGACAGTCAGACAGACAGTCAGAAATTCGGGGATGAGAGACAGAGAGAGTAAGTGTGAGACAGATACAGAGGGACAGAGAGGTACAATAAAGAAAAAGAGAGACAGAGATACAGACGGGGGGAGGGGAGGGAGAGGGGAGGGGAGGGAGGGGGGGAGGGCAGGGGGGCAGACAGACACACAGAGACATAGACACAGAGACGGAAACGGAAACTGAGACATAGAGACAGAGGGCAGAGACTGAGAGACAGAAGAAAAAGGTCTCAAGACATCAGTAAGAGCCTAACAAAAAAAAGTCCTAGTGTACAGATGGGGTTATAAGAAGGCAGTTGTGTTCCTAGGGTCTGGAAATGGGGTCCAGAGAGAAAATTCTCATTATTCTAATCAAATTAATGATATGTTTGTTTGTGTATTTTAGACATTTACTGATTTATTGATGTGCTCACACACACACACACACACACACACACACACACACACACACACACACACACACACACACACACACACACACACGCGCGCGCGCGCGCGCGCGCGAATAGGGGGGTGGTAAGCCTTCATATCTGCAGTGGTAGATGATTCTGTCTAACTGACAGTATGTGCTTGAGTGGGTGAATGGGGAATAAATAAATGCTTCTCAAAATGAACCTTCAGCAAGCTTATAGTCTCCAAAGGGGAGACCATCTCCAATGGGGAGAAAGCTCACTAACATATAACTCCTGGTCAGATACCGGTATTTCGAAACCTGAAGGCTTACCACCCCCCTATTTCTACAATCTGAGACATAAGAGCAAGCTTTTGTTTATAATTCAATATTTCTTGCAGTCATTGCATCACCTAGCTGCTCTGTAAGTTGCTGGAACGGTGCTCATGTGTCTTAAGAGGTTATCTTTTTTATATTTTCTACTTTTCACAAGAAAATGTAGCTTGTTTTGCTCTTTCATGATTTTCTTTTGCTTCTTAGGTGGCACCTTTAGTTAGTTTTTTTGAAAACTCAACAAACATACTATGGTATTGCACACCAGCCTTTTCTGGTATAGCATTCTTCTTAAACCGAAAAGGCAGAGGAGTCAAATTACCACTTTCCGCGGTCACTGAGGAGAAACAATCAGGTTTCGAAATACGGTATCTGACAGGAGTTATATGTTAGTGAGCTTTTCTCCCATTGGAGATGGTCTCCCTCTTTGGAGACTATAAGCTTGCTGAAGGTTCATTTTGAGAAGCATTATTTATTCCCCATTCACCCACTCTTTCTACAATCTGAGACATAAGAGCAAGCTTTGTTTATAATTCAATATTTCTTGCAGTCATTGCAACACCTAGCTGCTCTGTAAGTTGCTGGAACGGTGCTCAGTACTTATCCTTGGAACTGCGCAGTGACGTTCAGTTAATGGATTAATTAGATCAGCTTTAGTCAGCTCCGGGTTGTCCTTTTCTGTCCAAGTGCCCCAGAAGAGTATCATTTACCATTCTGGGATGACAGCAGGTCTTTTAAGGGTGTGGTAATGTAGGCTAGGACAATAAGAAATCTCGACAACCTACTGTTTTCAGTCGTGCGCGACATGATAGAGGTGTAACAAGTACAATCATTCAATCTTGTCATTTATGACATCGTCAGACTGCCTGTTAAAAAAGCAGTTTTGGACCGGGAGTTGAGGCAAGAAATGAACCCGCTAGCTTATGGTGTTTGATAATGCTGCGAGGAACATGTTCTTGTGTGCCAGTGTGTGTATGTGATGATGATTTGAGAATAACAGAAAATGTGTCGTCTTGTCTTATTACAGTATAAGGCAAGACATGACGACATGTTGTTCATTCAGGAGAATGGTGAGTATACTTACGTTGTTGTTTGTACAGGTTTTCCCTATGTCAAGCCGTCGCCATGTACAGTGACCACAGTTCTGAAAGCGAAAAACAAAAATCATTTATGAAAAATGAAAAACAAAACAATCACACACACACACACACACACACACACACACACACACACACACACACACACACACACACACACACACACACACACAGCTTGAGAAAAAAAAACAACAGTATATATACTAATTAAAAGAAAGAAATTAGTGACAAATAGTCTTCAGGACAAAGATGGGAGAGAGAGAGAGAGAGAGAGAGAGAGAGACCCGGGAGAGAGAGAGAGGAGAGAGAGAGAGAGAGAGAGAGAGACAGACAGACAGACAGACAGACAGACAGACAGACAGACAGACAAAAGACGAAAATAGGGGAGGGGGTGGGGCTGGGACTGTGGAGCCAGATAAAGGGGAGAGTGGGTACAGTCAGGTCTTACACAACAATAACCATTGTTCGACAATTAATGAGATCACTGTTTACCAAGTACTTGTTGCAACATGATTCACACTAATGATGGCTGTTTATCGGTTTTTTTTTTTCTGCCTCCAGTCTGCAGGCCATGTCACCCGACGCACCGTGCTTTATCCTCGGAGATTTTAATGACTGTGACCTCAATTCAAGCCTGCCTTAAGTGTTGATGAATTACAGGCTTGTTTTGAATGTACAGATTGGAATTTGTTTTTGAATTCTAGTTTTGACATTAACGAAGCCACCGATGTTATTTCCAGCTACATTTCTTTCTGTGAAACATGATTGTACCTACTAAAACTATCAAAATATTTCCCAACAACAAAACTTGGGTTACAAAATCTCTCTGAAAATAACTCTAAATGAGAAAAAAAAGAGCTTTTCAATCAGGCAATAAAAGCGATCGTAAGGTTGTACAAAAGAAACTGCAAACGGAGATTGAAGAATCAAAGAGAGCTTACAAGAGAAAAGTTGAAAACATGTTCCAGAATGGAAATATGCGAGATGCATGGAAAGGAATAAAGGTTTTATCAGGTTCAGGAAAATGTTCAAACCAAAATATTAGTAACAAAAAAACAGCAAAAGAACAGAAGCAATTTGCAGAAAAGCTGAACGATTTTTACTGTAGATTTGATGATAAAGATTTTAGTAAAGAATTAAAGGAAGTGAAGGAAAGAACTCCAAAGCAATGTTAAAAACGATGTTGATGGAAGTGATTCTGTTGTGATTGAGGAAAATGATGTTCAGTTGTTTTTCAAACGTTTAAATGTGAGAAAGGCAATGGGCCCTGATAATATCTGTGGAAAATTGTTGAAGGTGTGTGCTTCTCAGCTCTCCTATGTTTACAGTCGTTTGTTTACCTGGTCACTTAGAGAATGTATAATTCCTGTTTTATGGGAAAAAATGCCACTGTATGTCCTGTTCCCAAAAAAACGCAACCCAAGCTGTTTAAATGATTACCGACCAGTTGCCCTCACATCTGTTGCAATGAAATGTCTTGAAAGAATTGTCCTCAGTTATGTTTTAAAAGATACTACACAGTACCAAGACCCGTTTCAGTTCGCATACCAACAGAACAGATCAACAGATGATGCCACACTCACACTTCTCCATCATGCTTTTTCACACCTCGAAAAACCTGCCTCCTTTGTACGCATTCTCTTTATTGATTTCTCATCAGCATCAAAACCATACAACCACATCTGATGGCAAAGAAACTCATTAACATAAATGTGGGTAACAAGCTCATTCTTTGGATAATTGATTTTCTTACACAGAGGACACAGTCTGTTCGATATCAAAGTGTTGTTTCGTCTTCCAGAGTCATTTCAACTGGCGCACCCCAGGGTACTGTTTTATCACCAGTGCTTTTTACTCTGTACACAAATGATTGTTCAGGAAGTGATTCAACTTTGTACATTAAATATTCAGATGACTCAGCACTTGTAGATCTTTCCAACTCTGATTCTGTTTACTTCAAGGAGGTTCAAAGATTTGTTGACTGGTGCGATCATAACTATCTTGATCTGAATGTAACAAAAAAAACGAAAGAAATGTTGATTGATTTTAGAAAGAATCCAAAAGCTGTACCACCACTTTTTATCAAAGGTGCTGAAGTAGAACGTGTTGAATCATACAAATATTTAGGAACTTTTATAGATAATAAGCTGAATTTTAAATCCCATGTTGAGTATGTCCACAAAAAATGTCAAACCAGATTATATTGTCTTCGCAAGCTGCGATCATTTCATGTGAATACTGACATTCTTCGGACATTTTATTCATGCTTCTTGGAATCTGTTCTAACTTTCTCATTTATGTGTTGGTATGGTGGGTTGACTGTGAAGAGCAGAAATGTGCTTGAGAAAGTGGTGAACGTGGGAGGAAAAATCGTTGGTGAGAGACAAAAAAGTCTGAGTGAGCTATATAGGTGCCGTGTTAGTTGTAAAGCGAAGAAGATTACGTGTGACCAGACCCACGTCCTTGCAAATCAGTATGACCTTCTTCAGTCAGGACGAAGATATCGATCGGTTAAATGCAGAAGTGTCAGATTTAAACAAAGTTTTATTCCCCTGTCCATTGATTTCTTGAACCGAGAAGATGTTTAATTGAAATCCAAATTCCTCTATATGAATGTATGTCATATGTGAGAAAATGGGTAATGTGGCTAAATTTTAGGCCTATCATTAAACCAGTTCTATGCAAGATAGAGAGGGGACTGACAATTTACGGAATGACAGACGATGGAACGACAGACAATAGAAGAACAGACGATGAAGTGATAGAAGACGGATTGGGAGAAGATTGAATGACAGAAGATGGATTGACATGCGATGGACTAACATACGATGAAACGAGGACTATGGAATAACAAACGATGGAATGACAAACCATGGAGCGACATTCATTTGAATGATAGACAATGGTCTGACTGACACACTACGGAGTTGCAGACGATGGAAATATACGTGGTGGGAATAGCAGACTATGGCGAAACAGGGAAATGGCGTATGGTTGAGTGACAGACGATGGGATGACAGACGGTGGCATGACACACGATGACAGGTCTGATGGTGGAATAGGAGTTGATGGAATGAAAAACGATGACACGACAGACGATGACATGTCTGATGGTGGAATAGGAGTTGATGGAATGACAAACGATGACACGACAGACGATGACATGTCTGATGGTGGAATAGGAGTTGATGGAATGACAAGCGATGACACGACAGACGATGACATGTCTGATGGTGGAATAGGAGTTGATGGAATGACAAACGATGGCACGACAGACGATGACATATCTGATGGTGGAATAGGAGTTGGTGGAATGACAAACGATGGCACGACAGACGATGACATATCTGATGGTGGAATAGTTGGTGGAATGACAAACGATGACACGACAGACGATGACATGTCTGATGGTGGAATAGGAGTTGGTGGAATGAGAAACGATGAAAAGACAGACGATGACATGTCTGATGGTGGAATAGGAGTTGATGGAATAACAAACGATGAAATGACCGACGATGACATGTCTGATGGTGGAATAGGAGTTGGTGGAATAACAAACGATGAAATGACAGACGATGACATGTCTGATGGTGGAATAGGAGTTGGTGGAATGACAAACGACCACACGACAGACGAGATGACATGTCTGATGGTGGAATAGGAGCTGATGGAATGACAAACGGTGAAATGACAGACAGTGGAATGGCAAATGCTGGAATGATAGAGGGTGGAGTGGCAGACGATGGAACGGCAGGTGGTTGAATGACAGGGGAGGGAAAGACACTGTAGGACGTGATACACAAATTGGGATGACAAACGATGGGGTGGGCAGACGAGGTAATGGCAGACGATGAATAGGCATGGGATGGAAAGACAAATGATAGAATGACAGATATTGGAATGGCAGGTTGTTGAATTACAGATGAAGGAATGGCACATAAGGAGATGAGGATTCGTGGAATGACAATGACAGACGATGGAATGGCACATAAGGAGATGAGGATTCGTGGAATGACAGACGATAGAATGGCAGACGATGGAATGGCAGACGATGGAATGGCAGACAGTAGAATGGCAGACGATGGAATGGCAGACGATGAAATGGCAGACGATGGAATGGCAGACAATGGAATGGCAGACGGTGGAATGGCAGACGATGGAATGGCAGACGATGAAATGGCAGATGATGGAATGACAGACGATGGAATAGCAGACGATGAATGGCAGACGATGGAATGGCAGACGATGAAATGGCAGATGGAATGGCAGACGGTGAAATGGCAGACGATGAAATGGCAGACGATGGAATGGCAGACGATGGAATGGCAGACGATGGAGTAGCAGATGATGGAATGGCAGACGATGAAATGGCAGACGATGGAATGGCAGACGGTGGAATGGCACTATCTTTCTCTCTCACCATCTCTCTGTCTCTCCCTCTCTCTCCCTCTCTCTCTCCTTCTCTCTACACACCCCCCCTCTCTCTCTCTCTCTCTCTCTCTTTCTGTCATCCTCTCTGTCTAAATTTGTCTCTCTTTCCCCGTCTGTCACTCTCTCTTTCGTGTCTGTACGTCTGTCTGTATCAGTCTGGCAGTCTCTCTCTCTCTCTCTCTCTCTGTCTGTCTGTCTGTCTCGTCTCTCTGTCTCCCTCTCTCTTTCTCTCAATCCATCCTACACCCCTAGGATGCCGTTCAGACCAGTTTTACCTACCAAAAGAATAGGAAAAGAAAAAGACAGAAGAAAGTAAGTCATGCACCGGCAAACAAAAAGCAGGGGGATAAAAAAAAAAAAGCACTGAACAACAACAACAACAACAACAACAACAACAACAAAAATAGCGAGTTCAACCCGTCATGATAGAGGGATGTGGAGAAGAAGTAAGAACGGAATGAAAAACAAAAGGCAGAAACGAAGACGAGAAATACTAGGTGATGGAAAGAGGAAAGCAGGGGGTGCGGGTGGGAGTGGACGGTGGCGAGAGACCAAGGTGGTGGGGGGGGGGGGGGGGGAGGGGAGCGTATCCTAGCGACAACTATAGATCACCATAGCAACAAAGCCACCCAAGGCTGAGAGAAACGAACGATGCCCTCTGGCGGTATAATCTGTTTGACTTGGGGAACGGGAACACCCCCCCCCCCCCCCGTCTCACCCCTCCTTCCCCCCTCCCCCGAGCCCCCAATCCCCGAGCCCCCACCCCTTCCCCTCCCTCTCTCTCCCCCTCCCTCCCTCTCTCCAGCTTCTCTCCCCTTTACCCACCTCTCTTTCCCCCTCCCCCCCCCCCCCCCCCCCCCCCCGCCCCCCCTCTCCCCTCTCTCCTCTCCTTGTTTTGGGTTTTATCCTCCCCGGGCACTCTTGATTGCTGACGTTCCGGAGTCCATCATTCGTGGACAGGCTTTATGGATGGTGCCAGCCCACGGCAGATATGACTAGGGGCTCTCCAGTCGTCTCCCTTTGCTTCTGGTTTGGGTGTTGTTTCTGTCTTATTTTATCCATGTGTGTG
>JADBJO010007940.1:85000-90000 GCA_016801955.1 Conus betulinus
AATGACGGAAGAATTGTTAACCTGCACTTGTTTTCCCTCACTACTTAATTGTTCAGCATCATTATATATATAAGCTCTCCTCAGGGTACAAACTGGCGCGCACCACGGTGTTATATAGTGTGTTGTGTGGGCGCGTGAGCACTGTACGTGTGGCACGTGGCCTGTTTTTTTTTTTTATCTTTTTGGGGCGCGTTCAGGGGGGACGTGTCAGGGGATGGTGCATTGATAAAGATTTCCATTTATGCCTGCAATTGTTTATCATTTCTACTTTAGAGTTCAGAGATGCTAGATGGGGTTTACATAATATCAGCCACTTTTCTGTAGTGCATAGATTGCATTTTTTAGAAAAATGTTGTTGTATGGTGTTGCTCTTTTTATAATTTTCCATGATATGTTATAATCTATTTTCTTATCTTTAAGCTTCCAAATATATTTGCTTAATTCTGTTTGGTTTTTTTATATTTTTCCTGCTTGAAAGACTGTTTGTGGTTTGCATATCTGTTTTTAAAAAAACGGTTAGCCGTGATCCCTATGTATGTTTCTTTATCACTGTCCGTTGTACTGTAGCTTGGTACACAATATTATTGTAGAGACATTTATTATTCAGAGGGCACTGGTCCTTTTTTGTGCAATTACTTTGTAAAATTTTCCAAAGCCCATAACCTAAAAATTACAGTAGAAGCTAACAAAAAAATAGTAAATTACTTAGACACATACATTAGACCTCAAGGATCATACATACAAACCATACAAAAAACCTAATGACACACCTGTCTACGTAGACATCAAAAGTAACCATCCACCCTCCATTCTAAAAACCATACCTAATGGTATAAACAAAAGACTGTCTAAACTGTCATGCAATGAGAAAGCATTTAACAGTGCAGCAGCCGAATACCAAGAGGCGCTGTATAAAAGTGGTTACAACTACAAATTACAATACAACCCAGATAACAACACGAACAGCAATAAGAAAAAACAGGAAAAGAAAGATTATATGGTATAACCCTCCATATGATGGAAGAACAAAAACTAACGTAGGAAAAGAGTTCTTCTTAAAATCCTTACAACATCATTCCCAAAAGAACATGTTCTATCTAAAATATTCAATAAAAACACCATCAAGCTATCGTACTCGTGTATGCCTAACCTTAAAAATATAATTGATTCTTCCAATAAAACCAAAAGCAATACAACCAAAGAGGGTGACGAAAGGACATCTTGTAATTGCACAAAAAAGGACCAGTGCCCTCTGAATAATAAATGTCTCTACAATAATATTGTGTACCAAGCTACAGTAACAACGGACAGTGATAAAGAAACATACATAGGGATCACGGCTAACCGTTTTAAAACCAGATATGCAAACCACAAACAGTCTTTTCAAGCAGGAAAAATATAAAAAACCAAACAGAATTAAGCAAATATATTTGGAAGCTTAAAGATAAGAGAAAAAATAGATTATAACATATCATGGAAAATTATAAAAAGAGCAACACCATACAACAACATTTCTAAAAAATGCAATCTATGCACTACAGAAAAGTGGCTGATATTATGTAAACCCCATCTAGCATCTCTGAACTCTAAAGTAGAAATGATAAACAATTGCAGGCATAAATGGAAATCTTTATCAATGCACCATCCCCTGACACGTCCCCCCTGAACGCGCCCCAAAAAGAAAAAAAAAAAAAACTACAGGCCACGTGCCCACACGTACAGTGCTCACGCGCCCACACAACACACTATATAACACCGGTGGTGCGCCCCAGTTTTGTACCCTGAGGAGAGCTTTTAGCTTGATCTATCTATCTATCTATCTGTCTGTCTGTCTGTATGTATGTACACATACCTATATCATTATGCTTACTGATTTAACGTGTCTGTATTTTCCACTTGTTTAATTGAATGTTCTTTAATCGTCCCTTCGTAAGCTAAGCTACTCAGCCGTAATCAAGCTTTTGCCTTACCTTGTCTTTTTGTCTTGTCTTGCTTTTTCTTGTCTTGTTTACCCTATCTTGCTTTGCCTTGCCTTGCCTTGTCTTATTTTGTCTTGTCTTGCTTTCTCTTGTCTCGTCTCACCTTGTTTTCTCTTGTCTGATCTTGCCCTGCTTTGTTTCGTCTCTTCGTGCCTTGCCTCATCTGATCCTGCTTAGACTTGTGATGTTTGTGTTGCCTTGTCATGCCTGGTCTTGCCTTGCCTTGATTTGTCTAGTCTCGTCCTCTTGTCCTGTCTTTCTTCGAATTGTCCTGGCTTGTCTTGCCTGCCTTGCTTGCCTTGTCTGGCCATGTTTCTGTTCTCCTTGTCTTTCTCCGTTTTCTCTGTTCTTGTCTTTTTATAACGGTAGATTCAGCATTGGATGACTGATTGTACAGCTGATTGACTGCTTCGCAGATATGATGATCTGACGGTTGTTTGATCAGTTGATTGATTGACTAACTGACTGACTAACTAGTTACCAGAGAGACCGACCGACTGATCAACTGATCATTTTGTTTAAACGTAGGGATGTTTTTTTCACCCATTAAACCCGAACTTCGACAGGGTAGGCTATTGGCTTCACTCTGTTTTTTTCTTCTTATACTACTTGCTTACGACTGCCTTTTTTTTTTTTTTTTTGCTTTTATTTTTCATTATATTTTGTGTGTTTTGTTTTGGTTTCCTTTTTAAGGGCATTTCCTGTGCTCATTTAATCATATTTCAAAGTATTTCACGATAGAATGCACCTGCCGTCAAGTGCGTGTGAACACAAAAATTTATTTCAAGTGATTTTAAGTCATTGTGGAAAGTTAGACCATGTGTTGAATAGACTTAGCTGAAAAAAAATGCACATATATTATTATCAACGTCATCATCATCATTGTCATCATCATCATCATCATCATCATCATCCCATCATCATTATAAATATATCATTTTTTTTTTCAAAATTCATGACGTAAACTGGGTATCGAAAGCGGTGGAAGTCATCGTAAAAAACGGGTGGTCTTGCCTCAGGAACAACAACCACAACATCAACGACAACAACAGCAACAACAACAATAACACAAAGAGAGCTTATGCATGTATCAATGTATATGCGCAGCATTCATTCATTCGCTACTTTAATCTACAATGTTGTTTTTTCACACTTTTGATATGTCTTAATTAGTAAACTTAGGTCAGACCTTTGGTTACCAATGAGAAAGGGAGTATAAAAGAACAGAAAGCATACACAGATAGAAAGACCAACTGGATTTTCTTCAGAATACATCCCGTTAACACACCCTTAAGGGGAACTCATCCCGACCTTAATGAGATGAGTGACTTCCCTTGAAATATTTTTGGGCGTCATTGTCGCAAAGAACATTTTTTAAACCCGGCCGCCACCCTCCTCTTCTTCCTAACTCGCTTTTTTTCGTGTCCTTTTTTTTTGTTTGTTTGTTTTTTTTGTTTTGTTTGTTTTTTGTTTTTGTTTTCGTTATTTTGATTTGGTTTCTGTGCTTCGTCGTTTATGTCCACATTATTTCAACACTCGCAAAAAAAAAAACTTCAACGTTCATGAAACTGATAGCAGCTACATTACATTAAATTCTTCTTAACACACCAAACCCCCTCCTCCATCACTCCTCCGCCCCCCCCTCCTCCCCCCCCCCCCCCCCCCATCTCCATTCCCTCCTTCGCCTGCCTAATTGATGTGCATCACCTATCAGAAAAGTTTCTGTTAATGGTCCGGATGAAAAACAAAAGCAGTGTATAATTCGTAAGGATGACCTTTTTGACCTTCATTCCTTATAGACAACATGATGGGTGGGCATTGTAAATAATGTGTCTGTCTGCCTGTCTGTCTGTCTGCCTGTCCCTGTCCTAAGTCTCTCTCTCTCTCTCTCTCTCTCTCTCTCTCTCTCCTCTCTCTCTCTCTCTCTCTCTCTCTCTCTCTCTCTCTCAAAAAAACAAAACAAAACAAAAGAAACAAACAGAAAAAAGACTAAATCACAATCAAGAAAGGTCATGTCGTTTTCTGCATCACGACCGATTCTAGATCAGGACTGACATAAAAAAAAAAAAAAACAACAAGAAAGAAAGAAACAACAAAAGACGTATACGTATGCATATATCAAAAGATAAAATAATAGTTTAACAGCACATAAAGTCCTGAAATCAAAGGAATGCGCTGAAACAAAGTGCATCACCAGCGACGGTGTCCGTTAGTTTAAAGCAACGCACACACCACACACACACACACACACACACACACACACACACACACACACACACACAACACACACACACACACACACACACACACGCATGCACGCACGCACATACACATACAGGCACGCAGACACGCGCACATGCATACACGCATGCCCATACCACACAGATACGCATATACACACACACACATACACACATAACAAACCAGCAGACACGGACACGAACACACACATACCCGCACGCACGCATGCATGCACGCACATACCCAAGCACATACAGACACACATAGACACACACACACACACACATACACACACACACACACACACACACACACACACACACACACACACACACACACACACACACACACACGTATCCATGCACGCTAACGCAAGCACGCACACAGAGACGTGAACACACACACAGGCACGCATGCCCACGCGAGACACGAACAAGAACACACACATAAGCGCACGAACGCAGGCACGCATCCACGTGGGCAAACGCGCGCCACACACACACGCGCACACACACACACACACACACACACACACACACACCACACACACTCCTCGGACCACCTGATCCTCAATTCCACCTTCCACTCCACTTCCAGCTCATTCCCCCGACCACCCTCCCCGCAGACTTTTCTTTTCTTTTCTTTTTAATCCTCTCCACTGTGTATATTAAAGGATGATCTCCTTTTTCTTGCTTCTTGGGGCCAAGACAGAGAGAGAGAGAGAGAGAGAGAGAGAGAGAGAGAGAGAGAGAGAGAGAGAGAGAGAGAGAGAGAGAGAGG
>JADBJO010007940.1:102500-103786 GCA_016801955.1 Conus betulinus
CCAACACAAACGTCATGAACATTACACAAACAGAACAAAAGTTCTCATGTCGGACATATCTCCGCCAACACGTCATGAACATTACACAAACAGAAACAAAAGTTCTCATGTCCGAACATCCGCCAACAACACAACGTCATGAACATTACACAAAACAGAACAAAAGTTCTCATGTCGGACACATCTCCGCCATCACCACGTCATGAACATTACACAAAACAGAAACAAAAGTTCTCATGTCGGACACATCTCCGCCAACACAACACGTCATGAACATTACACAAACAGAACAAAAGTTCTCATGTCGGACACATCTCCGCCATCACCACGTCATGAACATTACACAAACAGAACAAAAGTTCTCATGTCGGACACATCTCCGCCATCACCACGTCATGAAATTACACAAACAGAACAAAAGTTCTCATGTCGGACACATCTCCGCCATCACCACGTCATGAACATTACACAAACAGAACAAAGGTTCTCATGTCGGACATATCTCCGCCAACACAACGTCATGAACATTACACAAAACAGAACAAAAAGTTCTCACGTCGGACACATCTCCGCCATCACCACGTCATGAACATTACACAAACAGAACAAAAGTTCCCATGTCGGACATATCTCCGCCAACACAACGTCATGAACATTACACAAACAGAACAAAGGTTCTCATGTCGGACACATCTCCGCCATCACCACGTCATGAAAATTGCACGAACAGAAACAAAGGTTCCCATGTCGGACACATCTCCGGTAATACAAACGTCATGAACATTACACAAACAGAACAAAAGGTACCCAAATCGGACCCATCTCTTCCATCACCACGTCATGAAAATTGCACGAAACAGAACAAAGGTTCCGTGTCGGATCTATTTCCGCCGACACAACGTCACGTAAACTGCACAATTATAACAAAGGTACCATGTCGGACCTATCTCCGCCGATACACGTCATGTAAACTGCACAATTATAACAAGGGTACCCATGTCGGACTTATCTCCGCTGTACAACGTCATGAAAACTGCACAAACTGAACAAAGTAAGCACAGAGAGGAAACTGCCTGCAAAATGACATCCGCATAATAAATTTTTTTTTTTTCTCATTAAGAAACAACCATAGATTTAAAAAAAAGGTCGAGCAAACAGTAGCAAAGTATGCATTGATGGGCACGGACAATAAACGACAATAGCAACAAAAACAAAAAGAAACAAACAAACAAAAATGGAAGAGAGGGGGTGGGGAATGGAGGGTGGGTGAAGGCGTGGATGGGCGG
>JADBJO010007941.1:0-30000 GCA_016801955.1 Conus betulinus
CTGTCACGTTGATGTCCAGGTCTGCGGCTCATTGCACCTACACTGTCACGTTAATGTCCTGGTCTTGAGGCTATTATTGCTCAGGACTACACTGTCACGTTATGTCCTGGTCTGATGTTATTATTGCTCAGGACTACACTGTCACGTTATGTCCTGGTCTGATGTTATTATTGCTCAGGACTACACTGTCACGTTATGTCCTGGTCTGATGTTATTATTGTTCAGGACTACACTGTCACGTTAATGTCCAGGTCTGAGGCAATTGCACCTACACTGTCACATTAATTATGTCCAGGTCCAAGCAGCCATGTCATGTGCACAGGAAGTTCGGGAGGAGGGTTGGCGTTGATGGGGAAAGTTTCAGCGAGGGGAAATCGAAGGAGGGGGAGGAAGGAGTGGAAGAGAGGGCGGTTGGGAGCGGAGTGGGGGGAAAGAGAGTTATTTGAATTACTGCATGGTTAAAAGCACCGAGAGCATTTTTTTTTTCTTTCCCTTTTTTTTTTCAATACATGGATTTGATCTCTGGTTCTGTAAGTTTTTAAAAGAATGTTTTACAATTTTAGCATAGTGGATGACAGCAGACGACAAAATGAGCTTCCCACGGCTACCCACCCTCGAAACGTGTGTGTGTGTGTGTGTGTGTGTGTGTGTGTGTGTGTGTGTGTGTTGTGTGTGTGCGTGCGTGCGTGCGTGCGTGCGTGCGTGCGTGCGTGCGTGCGCGCGTGTGAAAATCTTATCATAGTCTGCTACTTTAATTGTTTAAAATTTGCTTACACTTCATCTTAGTTCTCTACCTCTTCGAGTCAAAATTCGATCATTAGCAATCTCCTAACATAAGCTTACACCCTCTTCTCTTCTCCTCCCCTTCCCCCGTTAACACAACACACACACACACACACACACACACACACACACACACACACACACACACACACACAACACACACACACACTCTCTCTCTCTCTCCTCTCTCTCTTTCTTTCTCTCTCTTTCTCTCTTATCCTCTTTTTTGACCAACAGAAAACAGTTTTTTAAAGCCTCTGTTAAATCCACTTTCCTACCAGTGAATTATGGTGTCCCCCAAGGATCAGTTTTAGTTCCTATCCTTTTTTTTCGGTTTATATAAATGATCTTCCTCTAGCTTTTCTTCTTCATGTGAACTATTTGCTGACGACACGACACTCCACAGTAAAGGTAAAAACGTACACTCGGTATGCTGTGCTCTTCAAAACAGATATAAATAATCTTACTGCGTGGTCCAGACTAAATCACATGCCCTCCATCCTATGAAATCCAAATTTATGTTGATATCAACCAGGCAAAAACGACAAAACATGAAAACTAGATCACCTCCATTGTATCTCTACGATCAGATTATAGAAGAAATTGATTCACATAAGTTACTTGGTCTCACTATCGATAACAATCTATCTTGGTCTAATCATGTTTCTGCCTTATCTCGGAAGATCTCCAGAAAGATATTTCAATTAAACAGAATTTAGCATTTCCTTGATCAACATTCTCGGAAGTTATTTTCCATGCCTATATACAATCTGATATTGACTATGCTTCAACTTGCTGGGACATGGCCAGTCACAATTGCTTGAAACAACTGGAGCGTTTGTATAGACGTTCACTAAAATCATACTCCTTAAATCATCTCTTCAAGTTGCAGACTATAAAGAACTTGAAATTCTCCCATTCAGTCAGAAATGTCGTTTCAATAAGGGTGTGTTCGTGTACAAAATAATGAACAATCTTGCACCTTCTTATCTACGTACCAAATTCCTTATAAACACCTTTCGCAATAAACATGTGATATTCAATTCCCCGCCCAGAATTGATCTATTCATGTCTTCCTTAGCATATTCGTCGGTGGTAAACTTTGGAATACAATTCCTTGTGACATAAGAAATAAAAATAGCTTATCTACGTTTAAAACACATTATCATAAATAGCTAATGCTAAAGCTATAGTTAACCTTTGTGGCATTTTTGGATCGTAATTTTGTATCCAGTTTCCTCAAATGTTTTTTTGCTCATTCTTCTATGTCTTTATTCTGGCTGCCTGCTTGTATTCTCTGCCTGTTTGTCTATCTGTCTGTCTGTATGTCTGCCTGTCAGTCTCTCTCTCTCTCTCTCTCTCTCTCTCTCTCTCTCTCTCTCTCTCTCTCTCTCTCTCTCTCTCTCCCTCTTCCATCTCTCTCTCTCTCTTCCATCTCTCTCTCTCTTCTCTCCATCCTCCCCCCCCTCCCCTCTCTCCTTCTATATCTGTCTGTCTTGTCTAACTGTTGCCTGTGTCTACCTTCTATTGTCTGTCTATAACTCATAAGGTTAAAGAATGTTTCTATGCTGTGTGCCCTTTGTCCTCATGACTTTTTAAATACATGTGTGTGTGGGGAAGTGTTGTGTAGGTATCTGCCTATAATTGGGCCGGGGGCCTGCGCATCAACATTCATGCTCTCACCTGCATACATACATTTGTGTGCAAGTATGCTTTGTGCATATTTATATGTATGTATGTTTATGCATGCATATGTGTATGTGTATGAACTGTACCTATATGTATATATGTATGTGTAAATATATATATGTGTGGTGTGTGGTGTGTGTGTGCGTAAATATATTCGCAATTTTTTTTTTGTGTGAGGGCATAGTGTAAAAAAAGCCATTATTGTTGCTTATCCATTTTTAACCTCAATAAAATATTCGTTCGTTCGTTCGTCCGTTCCATTTACCCCTAACCTCCCCTTGGCCTTTTCCTTCCTTCTCCCTCCCTCCCCCCCCCCCCCACCTCTCTCTCTCTCTCTCTCTCTCTCTCTCTCTCTCTCTCTCTCTCTCTCTCTCTCCATCCATTTTTACCCCAAACCTTACCCTTGGCCTTTTCTTTCCCGTTTCCTTCCCCTTGTTCGCTATATTCACGCGTTTTCTATTGCATTCGTTTGTCAATGACATGGACAATAGCTAATTTGTATTGAACTGTACAAGGTCTTGTTTTACTGTGTTCTGCTTATATTTGTATTTGCATTAATTTGATCTTTAAATGCATTAATTTGATCTTTAAAATTGTTTTTCTTTCCTTTTGCCCCAGGCTGGGTGGAAAAAAGCATTTGTATTGCTTATCTCATTACCCTGGTAAAATAAAATTTCGTTCGTTCGTTCTTAAAATAGCGTGCATGGACCAAATACACTCTCCGTACGCTAAGCCGACAGGATCAAATCATTGCGGACAGGGATCGTGAGAGGGTGACAGAAATGGTGTTCAGATTGAAACAGTCTTCGTTGATGTTTGTGAGCTGTGTTCACGGAATGGGCTGGGGTCGTTACTTGTGCTGAAAACTACTTTCTCGTCTCGTTCCTCTTGGCAAATGTTTACGTCTTCCTTGGGAGTTCTCTCCCTTGCGTTCAGAGGCAACGGATCCAAACCGTCGTTTTAAATGTCACACCACACATGCAAAACCACATCAATCTGTAAGTCAATCGATTAGTCGATCGAAAAATCAGTCACTCAGTCGATCGATCAATCAATAAAGTGTAAAAAAAAAAATACTGAAAAAGAAAGAGTCGATCAATTGATCAATCGACTATTTTATGAGTCAGTCAATCAAGGAAGCGTGATATGTGAAAGGAAAGGAAAATCTTAACGAGTATGTTTTACGCTAAACGCTTACAGTGTGAGGCATACTTCAGAGGATAGACTGTAAAGATGTAGTCCAACAATTACCACATCATTCTTGTAATCTACGGGCCGTACAGCTGCCGTGACTCAACAACGGGACCTCCTGTTGTCCGACTGTTGATCACGTTTGCAGCAGGCAGTGAGGAATACGTGACCGGTGCCCCACCACCTCTCCGATGGTACCCTGGAACATGCTGCAGCTGGGGATTTTTGTCATTCGTGATGTTGCTGCATTTCCGTAACTCGCCGACCGCTGACTTAGGGCACAGGATCTTTAATGAGCGTATCTTTAATGAACACATCTTAATGAGCGTATCTTTAATGAACGTATCTTTAATGAGCGTATCTTCTGCGTACAAATGCATGGCAAGAGAATGACGCCAGTGGACTGACCCGGGAGATGAGAAAAGTCTCATCCCACATTTCTGCTACCTGGCCATGTCAGGACGCAAAACCCGCACCCCTCAGATTGGAAAGTGAATGCAGTAACCGCTACACTATGGGACCCCCACCCCAGTACGTTGTACCCGTAAGTAATATGCACACCGTATCTCAAACGTGGGAGAATAATGAATGTGCTAATACTGTACCCCAGTACAGCTCAAAATAGATCTTGATAGGCTGTTATTCATTCACGACCCTCTTCACACACTTTATTTTTCTGCCTTGCTTTGTACAGTGTTGCCTCTTACCTGAAAACATCTTTTGTAAAAGTCAGTTCAAGACAAAGTCTTATGGCAATGTTCATAGTAAGCTTTTTTTTTTTTTTTTTTTTTTTTTTTTTTTTTTTAAAGAACTAATACGTCAAACGTTCCTTGCGGAGATTCCACTTTGCATACAACTTGCGTGGACGATTTGAAAAGAATGTGATGTGTCAGCTTGCGTTGATTGATTGATTGATTGCGCTCGCGCATGCGCGCGCGCGCGCGCGCGCGCGCACGTGTGTGTGTGTGTGTGTGTGTGTGTGTGTGTGTGTGTGTGTGTGTGTTTGTGGTGTGGTGTGTGTGTGTGTGTGTGTGTGTGTGTGTGTGTGTGTGTTGTGTGTGTGTGTGTGTCCTGCTTATATTTTGTAGATGTGTGAATTTTTAAAACTTGTAAAGCGCCCTGTAGCCTACGTTGTTAGGATGGTCGCTATAGAAATTGTCCTGATTATTGTTAATATACCACACACACACACAGAAACACGGACAGACAGGCAGGCAGGCAGACAGACAGACAGACAGACAGACACGCAAAATAATGTGTGTAAAATAAATATTTTAAGTAAAACCTGTTTGATTGCTGAGCACCGCTCAAGGACGAATAGTGCTGGATATAGTCGTTAGTTGAAAACACAAGAAGTAATAAAATCCACACTTCCATTCCCACGGATTTTTATTACTTCTCGTGTTATATATATATATATATATATATATATATATATATATATATATATATATATATATATATATATATGGAACGACTGGTTCTTCATGTCGACCACAGAAAAGTTGTGAAGTCATGAGTGATTATATTTCAAGGCTTTGAGCAAAATCAAAAGGAAAAAAAAAAACAACAACAACAACACACACACACACACACACACACACACACACACACACACACACACACACACACACACTAACAAGAAAGTCTAAGGGATCAGCACGTATGGAATGGTGCCTACAACATGTCATTTTGTGAACCCAATTACTGACTGGTTGCACAATGGAATAGAAAAAAGTCCTTTTTTTTTTTAGGTTCTTCAATTATTTCTGGGCACGCTTATGTATAAAGAAAAGGTTTCAAATTATTTATGCTTCATCTTTTTTATACTTTAAGTTTTTGTTTTTCAATTTGATTATTTCTGGGCATGCCTGTTATAAAGAATATGTTCAAAATCATATGTCTTTCAAGTTTTCTTTTGTTCAATTACATTGGGGGAGTTATGAATAGGTCTAAGCTTGTGGGTTTGTACATCTTTGTCTGTCTTCTTCTTCAAGTGTCTCTCTGTCTCTGTGTGTGTGTGTGTGTGTGTGTGTGTGTGTGTGTGTGTGTGTGTGTGTGTCTCTGACTCTGACTCCCCCCACCCTTGTCCATGTCTCATTTCCCAGCCTCTGTCTTTCTGTCCGTTTGTGCCTGTAACAATCTAGTTCCCTCGTTGTGTCTCTGGCCACATCTCTGTCTGTCTGTCTGTCTGTCTGTCTGTCTCTCTCGTCTTCTCTCCTCTCTCTCTCTCTCTCTCTCTCTCTCTCTCTCTCTCTCTCTCTGTCTCTCTCTTTGTGTCTGTCTGTCTCTGTCTCTCTCTTTCTCTGTTTTTGTCTCTCTCTCTTTCGGTCTCTCTCTCTGTCACTCTGTCTGTCTGTCTCTCTTTCTGTCTGTCTTTCACCGTCCCCCTTTGTCTCTGTCTCTCCCTCTCTGTCGCTGTCTGTCTGTCTCTAGTTCTCAATGTGATCATAGAAGAATAGTAACGGCAAGTAGAAAAAAGTGGCTAACTTAACTTTAGTAAGCACTTCAACCATTCCAAAACAAAAGAATCACTGTAACTGTCGTCATCCCAGTTTCTGTCTCTCTCCGTCAGTCTGTCAGTCAGAGAGAGAGAGAGAGAGAGAGAGAGAGAGAGAGAGAGAGAGAGAGAGAGAGAGAGAGAGAGAGAGAGAGGGGGAGGTGAGTGGAGGGTAAGGTGGGGGATCGGGGGTGGGGGTGGGCAGTCATTAAAGACCACAGCAGGCTGCCGCGTCAGACTGGAAGGGTCCAGGAAGCTTCCATGATTTTAATGACAAGTCCGCCAGGATTCCTAGGCTGGCTGCAAGTCAAATGTTCTAAGCACTCAGCTGTTTGCCTTGCTCAGGCTGATCTGTCTCCGTCTCTTTCTGTCTCTTGTTTCTCTCTCTGTCTGTGTGTCTGTCTGTCTGTCTGTCTGTCTGTCTCTCTCTTTCTCATTGACTGACTGACTCTCTCTCTCACTCTCTCTCTCTCTCTCTCTCTCTCTCTCTCTCTCTCTCTCTCTCTCTCTCTCTCTCTCTCTCTCTCTCTCTCTCAGTGCATTCGTTCTCTCTCTCCTTTCCTGCTTTCGTGTCCCTCTCCTCCCTGTCCTCTCTGTCTGTCTCTGTGTATCTGTTTCTCTGTCTCTGTCTGTCTCTATGTGTGTTTCTCTCTATGTCTCTGTCTGTGTGTCTCTGCCTGTGTCTCTCTCGCCCTCTTTCCTTTCTCTCCGATGCTTATGTTTACACTCTTTCGTCATGGTTTCCCCTCATGAAGTTTGCTTTAGTTGTTCACTGTATCCGAATTTCCTTCATGGATTTTGCATTTTTTATGTCTATGTACAAAATTTGTTATTGTGACTTTGTATTTATGTCTTTTCCTGTTCAGAGAGTCACACGCAATGAAACCGCATGGCTCTTATTTGTGCCCCCCCCCCCCCCCCCTTCATTTAAAATAAAAACGTAGTTCGTCTGTCTGTCTGTCTGTCTGTCTCTGTCTCTCTCTTTGATCTGTCTGATCGCTCTCTCTCTCTCTCTCTCTCTGTGCCTGTCTATCTATATATCTGTCTGTCTGTCTGTCTATCTATTTGTCAAGTCTATCTGATCTATCTCTCTATCTCTCCAGTTATCTATCCATCTACCTATCCATCCATCCATCTATCCATCTTTTTTTTCTATCTGTCTATCTATCCATCTATCTATCTGTCTGTCTGTCTGTCTATCTATCTGTCCAGTCTATCTGATCTGTCTCTCTATCTTTCCATCTATCTATCCATCCATCCATCCATCCATCCATCATCCTTCCATATCTCTCTCTACATGTCTATCTATCCATCTGTCTATCTGTTGGTCTGTCTGTCTGTCTATATTTCTGTCCAACTAATTATTTTTGTCTGTGTGTCTGTCTCTATTTGTCTGTCTGTCTGTCTTTCTACCGATTTGTTATTTCTCTCCCTCCCTCCCCCCCCTCCTCTCTCTCCTTTCTCTGTCTGTCTGTCTCTCTCTTTTTCTCTCTCTCTCTCTCTCTCTCTCTCTCTCTCTCTCTCTCTCTCTCTCTCTCTCTCTCTCTCTCTAGCATATTTACATTTTACGTTTTTTTGTGTGCAAGAAGTCTGTTTTAGTTATGTGGTTGCTGGCATTGCTAAATTTCCTTCAGAGATTTCACAACTTTCATGTCCATATAAAATGGTTTTTATTGTCCACCGAATGCATCGATGGTCGATTGCGATGAAACCATGCGGTGCTTAATTCGTTTTTTCCCCCTCAATGAAAGAAACGCTCTCTCTCTCTCTCCTCTCTCTCTCTCTCTCTCTCTCCTCTCTCTCTCCGCCCTCTCTCGGGGTCCTCTCTCTCTCCTCTCTCTCTCTCTCTCTCTCTCTCTCTCTGAGACGGGACATTAACTTTGAATGATATTTAGGACACCCAGTGTTGGGAGATGTTTATAGTTCTTTTCTCTGGCTGTGTGAGACTTGTATCTTTGCGATATAGTGTACCCGGAGCTCTTTTGTTGGCTTAATTGCTGTAGTTTCGTCCTTTAAGACTGTTTGTTTATTGTTTGCCAACGCATTGCCAATTGATTTACGTGTACCCAGGTGTTTGTGTACATACTTTGTTGTTATTATCGAACTTTATAGACTTTAAGTAACTTATCGTTGGTTTATTTTGTCTTCCCATCGATAGTATGACGAACGATTCTGGTGTCCACAGTCGTAACAAATGGCTGATCAAAGAAGGACTAAAAGTTGGCTATCTTAATGCGTGTCATCTCCTTAATAAACTGTGTGATGTGCCTTCTATGCTTTTTAACTCAGATGACCATTTTCACTGCTTCGGGTTTTCGGAATCTCGATTAACTAATTTAGTCTCGGATGATTTACTCATGATTCCGGGATATAGTCTCATTAGGAAAGATGCCAACAGTAAATTAGATAGAGGTCTGGTTTGCTACATTCATCATACGATTAACTATAAACATATTAATACTTTTGACAAACACAGCATCGAATGCTTATGGGTAGAGATACGTTTAAAAGGAACTAAGCCAATCCTAGTAGGATTTCTATATAGGAACCCGGATGAACGGGGGTGGTGGTTTGACCGCTTCCAGTCCATGATGGACGAGGTTTCTATTCATTCAACTGATATTATTTTTACTCGGTGACTTTAATATAGACTTGCTCAAACCTTACGATAAATGGAGAGATATTTACGAGTCTTATAACTTTGTTCAGTTAGTTAATACTCCGACCAGAATAACTTCGCTATCTGAAACGCTATTGATCACATCTATGTGAATAGCCCTGGGAATATCATCGAATCTTCCGTTCCTGTTTATGGTTTTAAGTGACCACTTTCCAATATGTTTAACGTGGTCTAAAAAAAGGTATTAAAATCCCCAAATTCAGACATAAGTATATATCCTTTCGTAGTTATAAAGATTTTGTCTCTAATGACTTCCTATGTGATTTGTGCTTTGCAGATTTCTCTAGTGTTTTCCAGCATACAGACCCTGATAAAGCGCTTGAAGCTCGGTATGATACTTTTTATACTGTTTATGATAAACATGTTCCTGTAAGACCAAGCGTGTTAAACCCGAGGGTAAGCCACCCTGGCTGAATTCTGACATTGTCGCCGAAATCAAATTGCGTGATAACTTATTAGAGTCAGCTGGTAAAGATTCTAACTTTAAGAAACAACGAAATAAGGTAACATGAATGAAAAGATATGCTCGTAAGAAGTATTTTTCTGATCTTATATCGTCTAAGAAAGATACAAAACAGATTTGGAAAGCTATCAATCAATTGTCAGGTAAATCGTCTAAGCCAACAGCTCCTTTATCACTAAACTTATCTGCGGAAAATCTTAATAAACATTTCACTTCTATAGCAGAAAAAAAACTGTTAGGTTAACCGTTCGAAAGACAACGATCTGTTGGCTCTAAAGGAATATTGTGCCTCCAAACGATTAGATAACAATTTTAATTTTAAATTCATTAGTGTGCATGAGGTATACCGAGAGCTCAACTTACTGAAACAGTCTTCATGCAGAGGTTTAGATAACATTGATAACAAAATTTTGAAAATCTCCTCACCTATCATTGCTGACAGTCTTACTTACATTTACAACTTGTGTATAGAGAAATGTTACTACCCTCAAGCGTTCAAAAATGCAAAGGTTCTGCCTTTATTCAAATCAGGCGACTCAAACGACCCTTCAAATTACAGGCCCATATCAATTTTATCCAATTTATCTAAACCTTTGGAAAAACATCTCAAACGAAATATGCAGGCGCATTTAATTATAAATGATCTTCATCCTAATCAAAGTGGTTTCAGAGAAAATCACTCCTGCCACACCATACTAACAAGCCTAATTGAGCAGTGGCATTCTAACATAAATAATAATCTTCTTACAGGTACTGTTTTCGTTGATTTTGCTAAAGCTTTTGATGTAATTGACCATGATCTTCTCCTTAGAAAACTAAAATTGTATGGGCTATCTGTAAAATCTGTTACTCTCATTTCTTCTTTCTTAACAAATAGAAGACAGATTGTTTTTTCAGGATTCTGCGTCGTCAACCTCTATGCCAATAAATTCCGGTGTACCCCAAGGCTCTGTCCTTGGGCCTATTTTATTTACAATTTACATTAACGATCTTCCGTTGCATGTCTCCTCTTCGTGCGAAACTCTTTGCTGACGACACTACTCTCCACAATACAGGTGCAAATACATACATTGTATTAAACGACCTTCAGAGCGATATTATTAAACTTAGTGACTGGACAGAACTTAATAATATGCACTTCATCCAAAGAAATCTCTAAATTTATGTTAATTACAACACGTCAAAAGCGACAGAATATTAAAGGTATATTAAAAACATTGACCGTTTATGATCAAGCCATAGAACATGTAACTTCACATAAATTACTTGGTATAACCATTGACAATAATTTATCCTGGTCGAATCATATTACAACTTTATCAAAGAAAATATCAAAAAAAAATTTTCAACTCTGTAGAATTAAACATTTTTTGGATCAGCATACTCGTAAATTATTTTTTCATGCTTACATTCAGACTGATCTTGACTATGCCTCAACCTGCTGGGATTCAGCTTGTAAAAGTACCTTAAAACTTTTGGAGAGACTATATAAACGATCTCTTAAACTTATACTTCTTAAATCTTCTCTAGAATTAAATCATTATAAGGAATTAAACATTCTTCCATTCCATCAGAAATGTTTATTCAACAAAGGAGTATTCATTATAAGATTATGAATAACCTTGCACCCAGATTATTTACATGAACATTTCTTAATGAGAAATGTCCGTAATAAGAATACTATTTTTATCCCCCGCCCAAGAACCAATCTTTTCATGTCATCCCTAACATACTCGGGTGGGAAATTATGGAACGAGATCCCTGCAAATATCAAAAACAAAACCAGTCTATCGTCCTTTAAAATGCTTTCCATAAGTACCTGATGGGAAACTATGATTTGCTTCTTCTAAGTTTTCCGGAGTTGAAATGTGATCGTGTGAGAATGGGGATGGGGCATCTGTTTATGTTCTTGTTGTGGTATATTTGGTGTTCTGGTGTGGGGGGAGGGGTAGGGGGCGGCGGCGAGTGTGGGAGGAGGCATTTGTTCACGTTCTTGTTGTAGTATATTTTGGTGTTGTTGTGTTGTTCATTCTTTGTTTCATTTGTGAGGGCATGGTGAAAAGAAGCCTTTGTAGCTTATCCGTTTTTCCCTCAATAAAAATATTCGTATTCGTATCTGTCTCTCTGTCTCTCCCCTCTCCCTCTCTCTCTCTCTCTCTCTCTCTCTCTCTCTCTCTCTCTCTCTCTCCCTCCCTCCCTCCCTCCTCTCCTCCCCCCCCCCCCCCTCTCCCTCCCCCCCTCTCTCTCTCTCTCTCTCAATCTATCTATCATGTCTGTATCAGGAGGTCACTTGGCAGACACTGCCCTGTGTATGAGGTCATTTTGGTGGTGTTGCGTAGTATAGTGCCTGACAGTCTCTGAAAGGAAAGTGCCTGAAGTGGTCCTGGGGAACACCGTCATGATGAGCACAATGGGTAGCTCAGTCAGGTTGTACAAACTGGTCAGTGTCTGGACGGGGGGGGGGGGGGGGGATTCTGTGGTGTCTGGACAGTCTGGTCTTCCTTTTAACCAAGGGACCGTGTATCCGCGGATCGTCGTCGCCGTCAATCCTCAACGTCATCGCCTTCATCACTGTTCTCTGACCGGGGTTCGTGAAACGCGGTGCGGTGAGGGACGCTGAGGCCGTCGATGGTGTCGGCAGCTCTCTGTTCTCCATCATGAGCAACAGTGTAGAGAGATCGCGCTCACAGTGTCCAGCTAGGACTTCAGTATCTTTATTGTGATTATTATTGATTGTGTGGTTCCGTGCTTCCTGTTTGAGGCCGAAACTCGCGCCACAACTGTCTCCCTCCCTCCCTCCCTCTCTCTCCTCTCTCTGTCTCTCTCTCTCAGGGGCTCTCTCTCTCTCTCTCTCTCTCTCTCTCTCTCTCTTTCAGCTGTGGGTAGGATCCAGTAAGGGCCAAAAAGTCGTAGTGTTACAGACCTCTGATGAAAATTCGAGGCCACGACCCACTCCCCTCCACCCCCCCTTCCCAACATACAGCCTATGAAGCTTCACCGCTGTGTCCAGTGTGGTGGATGATTGATTACGATTTGTTAAAAGATTTAACGTCGAGGACCAGCAACATCTGTCTTTTCCCAAAACTTGAAATCATTTGAAAAGCTAAAGCGTAGACGACCAGTCTATGGGCTCAAATTAAACTTCTTTTCCACTTTGTACAGATCAGCATTCTCCATTCTCTGACAGATTGGTTTTGTTTGTTGAAAACGTATGATAAGATCATGCCGGTCACCCAATAGCCCTCTTCTGTAAACCATTGTGGGAGGAGGGGTTGGAGAGGATGAAGAAGACGAGGGAGTGGGGGAACAAAATATCCATTACTGTACGACAAATTTGCTTAAACACATGCATATATGTAAACATGGTTGTCTTATTGCAGACGCATGGACCTAGTACCTGCTTAATGGAGAAAACTGCGTTTGATTGGCTCAATCCTTCCCACTGACGCCCCACCCCCCACCCCCTCCTCCCGTTCCCCGAAGATTAAGGTACCTAAAAAAAAATCCAAGTGAACACTCTCATGTTTGATGGTACTTTGTGGGAGGCAGGGACAGGGGGTAGGTGATGGAGAGAGACCGGGGCGTTTGATATAGTCGAGAAGCATAGACGTTCTATTGCCTCAGGTTCCATGACGTCGTCTGTCTAGGCCAATCAACGCAGGTCCCTCCATTAAGACACTGTCCCCAGTATGGCGGAAAAAGACAGATATATACACATATATACATATGTTTGAGCGACATGCTCTTGCTTTAAAAGATCAGAAACAGCAGATCGTTTACCCCTTCCTCACCCCCTTCTTTTCCACCCCCCACCCTCCCACATGTTCTTTTTCCGGAACAGGTCTATTGGGTGATTTTATATTATTGGTATATTTTCATCGAAATGTAAGAAGCTTTCAAGGAACGTTGATCTGTACAAAAAGGGAGAAGAATTTTGATTCAGCCGTCTCCAGATGGTGGGAGTACTTGGTTCCATCTCCTTAGGGTGTAAGGCCAATGATTCAACGTTTCTGAGAAGTTTACACGGTGACGGTTTTCAGCTAATGTTCCCCAAAAAGCAGGCAAGGGCCGCGCAATACTCTGGGCGGCGTTGGGTCCTTGTGCAAACATTGTCGCAGGCGGGAAGGGCGTCATCCGGGCACGCCCTGAAGTTTCAAGAGTCACGTGGCCATCACGTGAGTCCGCCGTTCCCTCTGGTAACGTTGACATCAGACTTCAATCTTCCCAGATTCTGCTTTTGGCGTTGGGAAGTTGGTATGATTCTCTTAGGAAAATTTAGAAAAAAGCGTATGGATGTATGTACAAGCAGGTCACAGTGTCACACATACACACATGCACACGTGTGTGTGTGTGTGTGTGTGTGTGTGTACGCGCGCGCGCGCGCCGGTGCGTGTGCATGTGTGTATGTGTGACACTGTGACCTGCTTGTGTTTGGTGCTCTGTCTGTCTGCATCTGTGTCAATCAGTCTCTTTGTTTCTGTCTCTGTCTCTCTCTCTCGTTGTCTCTACCACTGTCTCTGTCTTTCTGCCTCTGACTGTTTCTATCTCTGTGTCTGTGTCTGTTTGTCTGTCTGTCTCTGTCTCTGTCTGTCTGTCTGTCTGTCTCTCTGTATGTGCGTGTGGCAGATATGGTGGCAATGGTATGCGTGCGTGCGTGCGTGTGTGTGTGTTGTGTGTGTGTGTGTGTGTGTGTGTGTGTGTGTATGTGCGCGCGCACGTGCGCGCGTATCTATGTGTGTGCGTGTGTATAACTGGTGTGAATATAGCGACCGCATAATGTGGGGGAGGAGGATGAGGAGGAGGGGCAGGAACGGGTATAGGGAGGGGGGGGGGGGGGGGGGGGGGGCTGGGAGTGCCAGCATATCGATCCTCGGACCCTAAACCCCGGTGCCAGGAGCACTGTCTAGCACTGTTCGACCATGGTGGCGCAGTTCGCGATGGCAGCATGATTCCCTCCCCTACCACCAAATACGGGAAGTAGCACCTTGACTAATCCCCAGTTAAGCTTCACATTGCTTTGGGAGGGGGAGGGGAGGGGGGGGCGGCGGGAGAAGTAGGGGGGGGGGGGGGGGGATTCGGGGGCTGGTGTTTAGGTGCAAACAACGACACCCGTGAATCACTATGAGAAAGAAAAAAAAAAGATCTGTCTGGCTAAAAGGAGACACAACAGGACACATTGCCTGATACACAAGTCTGCGGTGAGTCGTGGTTTGGCGTTGATACATGATTACTCAGACAGTATTGACCAGAAGACGAAGGCAAGACGATGAAATTTGAAGGCTGCCCTCTAAAAAAACTGTACTCGGGTGAACTTTGACTGACTGAAGGTGGGAAAACGAGTTAGTTTTGACAGATGAGTGGTAATGACTTGAGAGAGAGAGAGAGAGAGAGAGAGAGAGAGAGAGAGAGAGAGAGAGAGAGAGAGAGCGAGAGAGAGAGAGAGAGAGAGAGAGAGAGAGCGAGAGAGAGAGAGAGTGCAATTTGTAATTCTGAAGGAGCACTTTTGCTTTGCGTGTGTGAAAAGAAGAAGATGGCAGGGGGTAGGGGTAGACGGAGAGGTGTGTGTGTGTGTGTGTGTGTGTGTGGATCTGATGGTTATGTCGGTGTCTCTGTGTGTTTATGTGCATCTATGTGTGCACTTTTGACAAGATTGACAGACAGACAGACAGACAGACAGACAGACAGATAGACAGATAGATAGATATATAGACAGACAGACAGATATATAGGTAGACAGTCAGGCAGTTAGATATATAGATAGACAGACAGATAAATAGACACACAGACATACAGACAGATAGATAGATAGATAGAAAGGTAGATAGACAGACAGACAGATAGATTGGTAGATAGATAGACAGATAGACAGACTGCTGCAGGGATAGACAGATCACCTTTTTTGTCACAGTTACGTTGAACAATATTTTTCTCGCAAAAAGAATTTATATGAGAATATTGTTTCCAATGATTCCCATACAAATCACTGTTTGGAAACACTGCGTGTTTCAAATACATGCTACATTTATAGTTATCTTCTCTTGTGTTCTGTTGTTCAGTGTGGACCCCAGTGTATAATGGGTATAAATTCTTTGACCTTTTACAAACAAGAATATGTGTTATGATCCACTTTAAATCGAATCTTAAAATGGTTAAGCTCCTCCCGCCCTTGGCCTTCTCTCTGTCTGTCTGTCTGTCTGTCTGTCTGTCTGTCTCTCTCTCTCTCTCTCTCTCTCTCTCTCTCTCTCTCTCTCTCTGTCAAACGGTACTTTGCTGATATGAAATGTATTGTTTCATTGTGTCATGCATCTAGATAAACGGTGTTCAAGAACATATGTTAGTCAATGATTCTAGTCATATTCAGAATACCCTGCCTCCGCTGTAAAAAAAAAAAAAAAAAAAAAAATCGTCAGCAAAAAAAAAAAAAAAAAAAAAAAAAAAAAAAAAAAGATGTGTATACAACCAGACCCTCTGGACCTGCTGAAGTCCGTGGATGTCGAACAGCGTGCTTCTGTTTCTCAGCGAATACAACACCTAGTTACCTTTACCAAGGGAAACATGTTTTTTACCCACACCTGTCGTTGTGTCTGTTTGTCTGTCTGTCAATCAAGTTAACGACCAAAAAAAAACAACAACAACAACAACAAAAAAACCTGCTGGCAGGAACTGATTTTTTATCAAAACTCTATGAAAAGAAGGAGAGTGGCCCAGGAGTGAACCGATTAAATGTTGATGTGGATCCGCAGGAACACGGGGCGGATCAAGGTTCCGTTCACCTTTGGTGGCGGAAGTCTGCTATCTCCCGAGTCCCCTTCCGGTTCATTGCGTATGCACAGCGCTCTGTCTGCAGGATCAAAAAATCCTATCAGGCGTGTTATTGACTTCGTCTCAAAAGGGAATGGAAGGTTGACGTGTTGATCTTATTCATTGGCTTTTTTTTCTTTTGTCTTTCTTTCGTTTTTTTCTGTGTGTCTGTGTGTCTGTCTCATTCTTTCTTTCTGTCTTTCTTTCTTCCTTTTTCTTTCTTTCTTCTCCTCCTTTAAGTTCCCTTTGACAGTGCGTTAGATATTCAGGAGGATGTGGATGTTCTAAATGGCGTGTACCAATTCCACGGACATTATGCTTTCCCTGATCCTCCTGCCGCTTCTCCTTTCAATGTCTCTCTCCCTCAACACGAAGACATGCTGTAGGTGTTAGCTACGATGTCATTCATATGTGGTTGGTACTTGTTCTGAGGATGCTGTGCTATTTTTTTCCTTGAGTTTTGCTCTCCAGCCCCCCCCCCCCCCCCCCCCCCCCCCCCCCTGATGTCATTGATGAATGTGTCTTGTGTCCAACGGCAAGTGCTGGATTGCAGTGTCATGTTCTGGATCTAAGTCTTGGTGCTGAGTTTGCGTCTTCAGAGATGCTGGCACGTAAAGACTATTATGATTTCTCTCTCTCTCTCTCTCTCTCTCTCTCTCTCTCTCTCTCTCTCTCTCTCTCTCTCTGTGCGCGCGCGCGTGTGAGTGCGTGCGTGCATGCGTGCGTGTGTAAGCGTGCTTGCGCGCGTGCGCCTGTGTGTGTGTGTGTGTGTGTGTGTGTGTGTGTGTGTGTGTGTGCATTTTAAATGCCGTGTGCACAAGTATGTGAACTGTTTCCATGCATGTGGTTTGACGGCCAGAAGGGAGCAGGATAGGAACCGCACATGAGTTTGATTGATCTGTACATGTTACGCTGTAACGTCCTCGGGGAAGTCCATGGTGCGATCTTTTTCTGTGCATGTTGTGGAGAAATGAAGTGATCCCCCGAACAGGTCAAGCTGGATGACGATATCATTCTTTTCATTCCCTTGAGCTTTTTCCTCTGTTTTCTTCCCCCTTCTTGCCTTTCTACCCGTTCCTTCCTTCCGCCCCCAGTCTCTCTCCCCCCCCCCCCCCACCCCCCCTGAGCCTCTCCCCCCCCCCCCCCCCCTCCTCTCCCCCCCCTCCCTCTCCCCTTTCTCTCCCCCCCCCCCTCTCTCTCTACAGTTTTTCTTTCAGAAATCATTCATTTTTCGTGTAGTACAAGTATCATCCCCACAGCAAGAAGCAATGGCCTTAATCAGAATAAACGTTATATATTCCTTTCGTATTCGTATTCGTATTCGCACTCGTATTCATATTCGTTATCGTCTCTCTCTCTCTCTCTCTCTCTCTCTCTCTCTCTCTCTCTCTCTCTCTCTCTCTCTCTCTCTCTCTCTCTCTCTCTCTCCTTTTACTCCACACTAGATTTTCTTCCCTTTATGTCATAAAGGTATTTTGCTAATGTTATTGATTACCCTATTGTGTCATGAATTTCAAATATGGATGTCTTTCAAATATCATGCGCCCACTCCAGTAAACACGGCGTTTGCATCCAGGAAACTGTCGACATCCACCAGGCCCTGCAGACCTGCTGAAAGAAGTCAGGGGATGGTCAACAGCTCGGTGATCTGCCCCTCATCGAACGCTGCTGGGTTACCGTCGCCATGGAGGTCCTGTTTTTTACCAGAGTCTGTTCGGTTGTTTATATCGGTCTGTTAGCAAGGTTAAGTTGTTCAACTTTGACTTCAGCTGGCCTGTGTGACAACTGAGAACTGATTTTAATGAAACCTAGTAGACAGATGTGATGTGACCCAAGAAGGAAGCGGTTTAAAATTTAAAGCGGATCTGTGGTGCGGATCTGAATTAAAGGATGGATCCCCACACTTATTAAAAAGAAAAGCAGTTAAAGAAATCATACAAAATGAAAAGAATCAATTTACTTGATAGAAACATGGAATGTGGCCCGAGTACGAATCCGTTTATGTTGGTGTGGATATGCAAGGTCAAAGGGTAGATCGCGAGAATCTGTTCGATTTTGGTGACAGTGGTCTGCAATCTCCCAAGCCCCCATCTTGTTCAATGTGTATACACAGCGCTTTGTGTACAGGATGCAACTGCTATCAGACATGCTGAAGACTTGGTCTGTAAGGGGAATGGAAGGCTGACGTATTGATCTTTCTGCTCATTTACTTGCCTGTTTTTTCTTTCGTTTTCCCCTCACGAATTTTCCTCTGGCATTGTGCAAGACAATCAGGACGGTGTCGCCGAAGTTCTTGAATGACTGAATCCCACACAGATGGCGCGAGGATATTGACATCATTCCATCCCTTGTCCTCTACTTCTTCTTCTTTCAATGTCCCTGCAACAAGATCAATTGCAGTGGGTTTAAGAGTTTAGCGGCAGTACCACTGATGCTTGGACCTCTCTTGTTCTGCGTCAGCCCCTGAGGATAATGTGCTAGTTCTTGTTGGGTGTTCCTCTCCCTGAAGTTCGCTGCTGGCGTCATTGACAGATGTGTCTGGCTTCCACTGTCAAGTGTTCGGTGACACTGTTATGGGGCTGGGACCCTAGTCTAAGTCCTGACTGTTTTTGTTTAACGCGTTTAAGGTCAGAGAAATAGTGACGTCTTAGATGCTGTTGTTTTTTCTTTCCTGATAAATGTTTTTTTTTTAAATTTATTTTTGATGTAAGTAAACGTGCTCATTTCCCATCAAATGGGTCAATGGCCTTACTGAATGAAAATCTAAAATCTGATGTCTGAAGTCTGTCTGTCTGTCTGTCTCTCTCTGTCTCTCTCTCTCCTCTCTCTCTATCTCTCTCTCTCTCTCCTCTTCTCTCTCTGTCTGTCTCTGTCTCTGTCTCTGTCTCTCTCTCTCTCTCTCTCTCTGTTTCTCTCTCTGTCCTGTCTCTGTTTCTGTCTCTCTGTGTCTCCATCTTTCTGTCTGTCTCTGTCTCGCTATGTCTCTCTCTGTCTGTCTCTGTCTGTCTCTGTCTCTCTCTCTGTCTGTGCGTGCGTGAACATGTGCTTGCAATATTTGTTGATCTGTGGCGCGCGCTTGTGTGACTATTCATTGCATGAACTAACTGCATGCCTGCGTGGAAATTCCTGATGCTGACATGATGAGAAATCTATGATACTTTGATTCATCTGCACACGCTACGTTTTCACGTTCCTGGGGAAGTCCAAATTTTTCTGTGCATGTTCTGCTAAAATAATTTGCTTCTAAAAAGAGATCAAATTGGGGATATTATGTATTTACTTCAGTTATCTCTTTTTCCCCATTACACTTCCTTCTCCCACTTTTCAACATCCCACCCTCCCCCATCGTTCATCCTCAATGTGTCTGTCTGTCTGTCTCTGTCCCTCCCAACACCTCTGTCCCATCGTCCATCCCCAGTCTGTCTCTCTCTCTCTCTCTCTCTCTCTCTCTCTCTCTCTCTCTCTCTCTCTCTCTCTTCTCAAATGTTCACATAGATATCTTCCTTCACCCTACACCATTTGTCTGTTTTGATCTGTTCTATATTTCTCTCTCTTGCTCTTTCTCTCCCTCTGTGTCTCATTGTGTGTCTGTTCTGTCCCTCTGTGTCTCATTGTGTGTCTGTCTGTCCCTCTGTGTCTCATTGTGTGTCTGTCTGTCTCCCTCTGTGTCTCATTATGTGTCTGTCTGTCCCTCTGTGTTTATCTCCCCGGCCCCTGTCACAAAAGTTCCCATCTTCTTTTGACATTCACTGTCGTCTTTCTTACCCTGTCTCCCCATAATGTTCCTGTTGATTACCTCCCTTCACCGCCAACCCTTCTGACCCCACCAGTCTCTTCCATTGATCCACGATCACCACTCTTTTCATGATTCCCCCCCCCCCCCCCTTTTTTTTTTCCCCTTTTCTCTGCTTTTGTCTCTTTGTCTCTTCTTTCCTTTTTTTTTCACTTATTTCTTTTTTTCTCCTTTTTTGTACATTTCTTTTATTCCTTTTGCCATCATCATTCTGATGACCTCATTAATACAACACAGTGTGTGTGACGAGGTAGGTAAAAGAAATAAAGCCTTCTGGTGCGTTCTGTGTTCAGTTGTCAGTTCTGTCTGCATCATCGTTGTATATTTAGTAATTACCAGCACGTTGGTGACTGCTTGTCAGTTCGAATGTGTGGGTGGATAGCACACCTGCGTGTGAGGCTAGTTGGTAACGTTTTCTTCCTGAGAACAAAGTAGGTTATCTTGGAATCCAGGGTTGTAAAGAATCTTTTGCATGCGTTATTGTATAGATATGGTGTCTGTCGAAGAAGATGCACAGCTTGTGACCTTTTGACCTGCTGAAAAAAAAAAGTGGAATTTGAATCTTGTTGTGGATTTTCCCCTCTAAATAACACCACCTGAATTATTCTGTGTGCACAGCACCTCACTTGCAGAATCACAATCTGTATGTTGAAGTTTGCCCTGAAAAGAGGAAGGAGGGACCACATATTGATCTTCTTGACCTCTACCTGCCTTTCTTTCTTTTGCTGCGCTTTTTCTTTCTTTACTTTTTACAATGTACAAAATGTTCAAGGTAGAATACTGAACAAAAACTGAATCGTTGTGGTTTTCTTTTTCACTGAGTTCTGAGGAGGAAATAAAACAGAGATCCATTCATTGACTTCGTGTCCTACTTCTCCACACCCCCCCCCCCCCCCCTCCCTCCCCTGAAAAAAAATTCTTGTAAGTTTAAGATTCTATCAATAATATGTCGATGCTTGGGTCTTCTTTACCCCGTGGTTCCTCTGAGGGTGTTGTGCAACAGTTAATGAAAGTTCGTTTTTTTTTTTTTCCAGTTTCTGCCAACAGATGCTGATGGTTGTTCTTACTGGCATCAGTGAGGGATCTGTTCTCTCTGCACTTCTGATGTTGGGTAGCTCTCAGCCAAACCTCTGTGTCGGCATGACTAGGGAATAGTTTCATTCATGTTCCTGTGGACTGTGTTTATATAAAAGATGTTTGTCTGTCTGTATATCTCTCTCATACTCTCTCTCTGTCTCTCTCTGTCTCTCTCTCTGTCTCTCTGTCTCTCTCTCTCCTCTCTCTCTCTCTCTCTCTCTCTCTCTCTCTCTCTCTCTCTCTATCAAACGTTTCTTTGCTGGTGAAATTTACTGTTTGATTGTGTCGTGCATTTTGATAAGAGGTGTTCAAGAACAAATGTTAGTCACTGCCTCCAGTCATCTTCAGAACACCCTGCCTCCACTGTAGAAATAAAACGTTAGCAGCAAAGAAGATGTATGTCTACACCCAGACGTACCCTCTGGACCTGCTGAAGTCCGTGGAGGTGGAATAGCGTGGTGACTTTTCTCTCAGCGTTTACAAAAGCCAGTGACCTTTTCCAAGGGGATCATGTTTTTTACCCACACCTGTCGCTGTCTGTCTGTCTGTCTTTAAGTTAACGACAAAAAGCTGGTGAACTGATTTTATCAACACGTTGTAGAGAAAGAAAGAATGTGGCCAAGGAGTGAACCGATTAAATGTTGATGTGGATCAGCAGGGGTAACGAGGTGGATCAAAGATCCGTTCGACTTTGGTGGCGGAGGTCTGCTGCTATCTCCCGAGTTCCCCTTCCGGTTCATTGTGTATGCACAGCGCTCTGTCTGCAGGATCAAAATCCTATCAGGCGTGTTATTGACTTGGTCTCAAAAGGGAATGGAAGGTTGACGTGTTGATCTTATTCATTGGCCTTCTTTTTTTTTTTTTTTTTCTTTCTTTTTTTCTTCTTTCTGTCTTTCTTTCGTTCATTCTGTCTTTCTGCCTGTCTTTCTTCTTTTTTTTTTTTCTTTCCTTCTCCTCTGTTAAGTTCCCTTTCACAGTGTGTTAGATATTCAGGATGGTATCGCTGGATGTTTTGAATGGCGTGTACCAATTCCACGGACATTATGTTTTCCCTGATCCTCCCACCGCTTCTCCTTTCAACGTCTCTCCCTCAACACCCCCCACCTCTCCACGTAGACATGTTAGTGTTAGCGACGATGTCATTCATATGTGGTTGATATTTGTTCTGTGGCGTCCCTGAGGATGCTGTGCTTTTTTTCCTTGAGTTTTTGCTCTCCAGCAAGTCCCCCCCCTGATGTCATTGATGAATGTGTCTTGTGTCCAACGGCTAGTGCTGGATTGCAGTGTCATGTTCTGGATCTGAAGTGTTGATGCTGAGTTTGCATCTTCAGAGATGCTGGCACGTAAAGGCTATTATGGCTTTTCTCTGTGTGCGTGCGTGCGTGCGTGCGTGTGTGTGTGTGTGTGTGTGTGTGTGTGTGTGTGTGTGTGTGTGTGTGTGTGTGTGTGTGTGTGTGTGTGTGTGTGTGTGTGTGTGTGCGCGCGCGCGCGTGAGTGCGTGCGTGCATGCATGCATGCGTACGTGTGTAAACGTGCTTGCGTGCGTGCGCATATGTATGTGTGTGTGTGTGTGTGTGTGTGTGTGTGTGTGTGTGTGTGTGTGTGTGTGTGCTCGCGCATGCACGCACGTGCGTTTTAAATGCCGTGTGCACAAGTATGTGAACTGTTTTTGTATATGAACTGTTTCCATGCATGTGTTTGACGGCCAGAAGGGAGCAGGATAGGAACCGCACATGAGTTTGATTGATCTGTACATGTAACGCTGTAACGTCCTCGGGGAAGTCCATGGTGCGATCTTTTTCTCTGTGCATGTTGTGGAGAAATGAAGTGATCCCCTGAACAGGTCAAGCTGGATGACGATATCATTCTTTTCATTCCCTTGAGCTTTTTTTCCTCTGTTTTCCCCCTTCTTGCCTTTCTACCCGTTCCTTCCGCCCCCAGTCTCTTCCCCCCCCCCCCCCCCCTGAGCCTCTCCCCCCCCCCCCCTCTCCTCCTCTTCTCCCCCCCCCCCCTCTCTCTCTCTCTCTACAGTTTTTCTTTCAGAAATCATATTTCATTTTTCGTGTATTACAAGTGTCATCCCCACAGCAAGAAGCAATGACCTTAATCAGAATAAAAACGTTATATATTCCTTTCGTATTCGTATTCGCACTCGTATTCGTATTCGTTATCGTATCTCTCTCTCTCTCTCTCTCTCTCTCTCTCTCTCTCTCTCTCTCTCTCTCTCTCTCTCTGTGTGTGTCTCCCCCTCCCTCCCCTTTCACTCCACACTAGATTTTCTTCCCTTCATGTCATAAAGGTATTTTGCTAATGTTATTGATTACCCTATTGTGTCATGAATTTCAAATATGGATTTCTTTTTCAAATATCATGCGCCCACTCCAGTAAACACGGCGTTTGCATCCAGGAAACTGTCGACACCCAGCAGGCCCTGCAGACCTGCTGAAATAAGTCAGGGGATTGTCAACAGCTTGGTGATCTGCCCCTTCAGCAAACGCTGCTGGGTTACCGTCGCCATGGAGGCCCTGTTTACCAGCGTCTGTTCGGTTGTTTATCGGTCTGTTAGCAAGGTTAAGTTGTTCAACTTTGATTTCAGCTGGTCCGTGTGACAACTAGAGAACTGATTTTAATGAAACCTGGTAGAAAGATGTAATATGACCCAAGAAGGAAGTGGTTAAAATTTAAAGCGGATCTGTGGTGCGGATTTGAATTAAAGGATGGATCCAGCTTATCCGCCATGTTGGATAACCCAAAACATCGATCTGGTGTTGAGGTTTTTGCGGTCTACTTAGCGTTGTATTTTCACACAGTCAAACGGAATTGGAATGCGATAAGAAACAGAAACGATCACATCAAAGTTACATCTCTCTCTCTCTCTCTCTCTCTCTCTCTCTTTAAAAAATGATGTTGCGTAATTGACTGGAAACGTCCCGAAAGTTGAAGGAAATGCAGAAACAATCAGCGGCACGTCGCATCGCACAGACACACTAAGCACTGTGCACAGTTTGTGTACACAGCTTTGGAAAGGCTTGTAAACCGCACATATGCAAAAAAATCAATATCATCATCTTTTATGTGAGGTATGTGTTATGAAGTATAAAAATATCAACTAACAAACTTCCGGATTTCCCTCAATCAATAAGATTCATTCATTTCTCTCTCTCTCTCTCTCTCTCTCTCTGCCTTTGCTCATTTCAACGGAGTAAATGTCTGTATGGTGGGGTGGGGGGGGGGGGTCTTTTGTGTCTTATGATGTTAGTCACTGAGAGGTGAAGGAGTAGGGTTTTTCTGTTTGTACCGTTGTTTAGACGGCTAGATCTATGTAAACAAGCCAATTGCAAGCTTATTCTTTTCCCTCAACCCACGTTTCCCGTATGACGTTTCAGACGGATTTTTGCTAAGCCTGAGGTCAAAATTTCCCAGTCTGCATTTGGCAAACAGTCCGAGTTTCAATAAATGCACAGCGAATCCTAACGAAAGTTTACTGTGAAACAATGGTGAAATTTTGCTCTCTCTCTCTCTCTCTCTCTCTCTCTCTCTCTCTCTCTCTCTGCAACAGCTCGAGTATATGAAATATTGCTGGCTGAGCAATACAAACAAAAAAAAAACAAAGAAGTCATTTGACACAATTACTCACCAGTTGAAGTTATTGGCCAGAAAATAAAACCAGCTTGTTGGAAACTTGTCTGCTTTTACATTTCAGTTTTGTTTCAGATCTAAAGTGTTTTTCCTGCCAGCATAGTAGTATCTCACTTGCAAATATGTTTTCCACAGTAGCTTTAATAAGAAGCACAACATGATTATTCAAGGGATCCTGATCAAACATATGAGACTGCATAAACGTGAACAGTTCTTTTCCAACCAATGTTTCCAGTATGGCATGCACAAGTTTGCGACACTGTACGTTTGAAATACATCTTGAGTCTTGGTTGAAGACACTGAAACAAATCGCCTGAAAAACATTTCTGCTGCAATGCATATGATGATGACGTCGTCGGAGGAAGGTGTAACAAGTGCACCTCTGGTTTTCTCATTGATTAAAGATGTATAGAGCTCTTGTTCTTCGTTGTGTCCACCTCAATCAGTGCACCAATACAAGTTTCACAAATGAACAGTCTTTTTCAGTTTTTGTACACAACAAAGCTGCAATGTAAGCAACAATTTTTTCTGCGAGCACTGTGATAACTGAGAGGCTGAAGGAGAAACATAACAATGGTCAGTGCAGTCATCATCCACCATCATGGTCTTCTGGTGAGAAATGTTTATGGCCCTTGCTGACGGAACACTCTCCGTTTTCATTGCTAATGTAACTCTTTCTACTTGAAACATTTAACACAGGAACACATTGCAATGGCAGACAGTTACCCCGCAGGACTTCTTGAATTTCATTATGCATTAACAACTTTTTGTAGGCCCCAGAAAAGTGTTTACAACTTGGATTGTTGTTGCAGCCAAACATGCTTCTGATTTTACCAAAGGAACACAACTCGATGTGATCCTGGCTAAATTTATAACTCAGCAAGAATGTAAGGTTGCCCTTCTGAATTAATGTTGAGTACAGTGCAGTTAAGCTGTTGATGCACAAAAGAAAGCCAGTAAATCCTGTTTTTCTGTTACTTGTTGTCATGGGTTTACCGTTTTTGCTTTCTGTCAAAGACAAAATATAATCTTTGGCTTTTGACAAAAAATCCAGTACTTTTCAATATTTTTCTCACTGAGAGGCGTCTTCCAGTTACATGCTTTTGAATTACTGGAGTTCAAGATGTCAAAAAAAAGCGTTGAAAATTTTTTATAAAATTTATTGTTGTCTCTTCACACCCTTCAAACTCTTCAAATCCTTCCTTCAGGCAAAAGGACAGGGATGTTGCAACAGATTCACTGAGAGTCTGTGCCACAAGCTTCACATTCATTTTCTTTTTTTGCCATTGAATATGGGCAGACCTCAATTCATTGCCAGTATGTAAGCCTTCGGCTTCTTGAAGCTTTCCAAAGAAACAACATACTGCCAGTTTACAACACGTGAACCTGCCCACAAAGAACCTTTAGAACCCAGCGTGTTTCGGACAAGTTTTTAACATGTGACATGCATCAAGAAAAAAACACACACAGGCTCATTTGTCATGGGATGAGAAAAAGAACAAATAATTGTTCCATCACTGTTCACACAAACACCCCAAAGCCTTAACATTGCCAAGTTTGCAGCCTGACCATCATGAGTGACAGCCACGACTGTAACACCAATGTCGTTAAGTCTGGTCAAACATTGTAACAACAAGTTTTTCCTCTCTTCGCCATTTAAGCCGTCGATGAAAAAATACGCAACAGGTAGCTTCCAGTTGCTGTTCAGACTTGTCAGCATAAAAACTAATGCTTCTTTGGCCAAAGGCAGGGTGTCATCGTCTAATTGAGTACCCATGTCAATATGCCCCATAATACTGATTACCGTCAAAATCCACTTGCTGTCTTCGCTGGATGTTTTGAATGGCGTGTACCAATTCCACCGACATTATGTTTTCCTGATCCTCCTGCCGCTTCTCCTTTCAACGTCTCCCCCTCAACACCCCCACCTCTCCACGAAGACATGCTGTAGGTGTTAGCTACGATGTCATTCATATGTGGTTGGTACTTGTTCTGTGGCGTCCCTGAGATGCTGTGCTATTTTTTCCTTGAGTTTTGCTTTCCGGCTCCGGCAAGTTCCCCCCTGATGTCATTGATGAATGTGTCTTGTGTCCAACGGCTAGTGCTGGATTGCAGTGTCATGTTCTGGATCTGAAGTGTTGATGCTGAGTTTTGCGTCTTCAGAGATGCTGGCACGTAAAGGCTATTATGGCTTTTCTGTGTGTGCGTGCGTGCGTGCGTGTGTGTGTGTGTGTGTGTGTGTGTGTGTGTGTGTGTGTGTGTGTGTGTGTGTGCGCGCGCGAGCGCGCGTGAGTGCGTGCATGCATGCATGCGTGCATGTGTAAACGTGCTTGCGCGCATGCACATATGTATGTGTGTGTGTTTTTGTGTGTGTGTGTGTGTGTGTGTATGTGTGTGTGTGTGTGTGTGTGTGTGTGTGTGTGTGTGTGTGTGCTCGCGTGAGCACGCGCGTGCGTTTTAAATGCCGTGTGCACAAGTATGTGAAGCGTTTTTGTATATGAACTGTTTCCATGCATGGGTTTGACGGCCAGAAGGGAGCAGGATAGGAACCGCACATGAGTTTGATTGATCTGTACATGTTACGCTGTAACGTCCTCGGGGAAGTCCATGGTGCGATCTTTTTCTGTGCATGTTGTGGTGAAATGAAGTGATCCCCTGAACAGGTCAAGCTGGATGACGATATCATTCTTTTCATTCCCTTGAGCTTTTTCCTCTGTTTCCCCCTTCTTGCCTTTCTACCCATTCTTTCCGCCCCCAGTCTCTTCCCACCCCCACCCCCCTGAGCCTCTCCCCCCTCTCCCTCTTCCTCACCCCCCCCCCCCTCTCTCTCTCTATACACTTTTTTTCTTTCAGAAATCATATTTCATTTTTCGTGTATTACAAGTGTCTTCCCCCACACCAAGAAGCAATGGCCTCAATCAGAATAAACGTTATATATTCCTTTCGTATTCGTTTTCGTATTCGCACTCGTATTCGTATTCGTTATCGTATTCTCTCTCTCTCTCTCTCTCTCTCTCTCTCTCTCTCTCTCTCTCTCTCTCTCTCTCTCTCTCTCTCTCTGTGTCTCCCCCCTCCCTCCCCTTTCACTCCACACTAGATTTTCTTCCCTTCATGTCATAAAGGTATTTTGCTAATGTTGTTGATTACCCTATTGTGTCATGAATTTCAAATATGGATGTCTTTCAAATATCATGCGCCCACTCCAAACACGGCGTTTGCATCCAGGAAACTGTCGACACCCACCAGGCCCTGCAGACCTGCTGAAAGAAGTCAGGGGATGGTCAACAGCTCGGCGATCTGCCCCTTCAGCAAACACTGCTGGGTTACCGTCGCCATGGAGGCCCTGTTTATACCAGCGTCTGTTCGGTTGTCTATCAGTCTGTTAGCAAGGTTAAGTTGTTCAACTTTGATTTCAGCTGGCCTGTGTGACAACTAGAGAACTGATTTTAATGAAACCTGGTAGAAGGATGTAATGTGACCCAAGAAGGAAGCGGTTAAAATTTAAATCGGATCTGTGGTGCAGATCTGAATTGAAGGATGGGTCCCACACTTATTAAAAAGAAAAGCAATTAAAGACATCATACAAAATGAAAATAATCAACTTACTGTATAGAAACATGAAAAGTGGCCCGGTACAAATCCGTTTATGTTGGTGTGGACATGCAGGTCAAAGGGTAGATCGCAAGAGTCTGTTCGACTTTGGTGACAGTGTCTGCAGTCTCCCAAACCCCCATCTTGTTCATTGTGTACATACAGCGCTTTATGTGCAGGATGCAACTGCTATCAGACATGCTGACGACTTGGTCTGTAAGGGGAATGGAAGGCTGACGTATTGATCTTTCTGCTCATTTGCTTGCCTGTTTTCTTTCGTTTTCCCCTCACGAATTTCCTCTCGCATTGTGCAAGACAATCAGGACGGTGTCGCCGAAGTTCTTGAATGACTGATCCCACACAGATGGCGCGAGGATATTGACATAATTGCATCCATGATCCTCTTGCTGCTTCTTCTTTCAATGTCCCCACAACAAGATTAATTGCAGTCGGTTTAAGAGATTAGCGGCAGTACCACTGATGCTTGGACCTCTCTTGTTCTGCGTCAGCCCCTGAGGATAATGGGCTAGTTCTTGTTGGGTGTTCCTCTCCCTGAAGTCCGCTGCTGGCGTCATTGACAGATGTGTCTGGGCTTCCACTGTCAAGTGTTCAGTGACACTGTTATGGGTGGGACCTGATTGTTTCTGTTTTAACGTGTTTAAGGTCAGAGAAATAGTGACGTCTTAGATGCTGTTATTGCTTTTTTTCTTTCTTTCCCGATAAATGATTCTTTTTTTACGTTGATGTAACTAAATGTGCTCATTCCCCGTCAAATGGGCCAATGGCCTTACTGAATAAAAATCTGAAATTTGAGGTCTGAAGTCTAAACTGTCTGTCTGTCTGTCTCTGCCCGTGTCTCTACCCCCCCCCCCCCCCCTCTCTCTCTCTCTGTCCCTGTAGCTGTCATTCTGTCTCTCTCTATCTGTTTCTCTCTTTGTCTGTCTATCTCTGTCTGTCTGTCTCTGTCTCTCTCTCTGTCCTCTTTTTGTCTCTGTCTCTGTCTGTCTCTGTCTGTCTGTCTGTCTGTCTGTCTCTCTCTCTCTATCTCTGGCTCTCTCTGTGTCTCTCTGCGCACACACATGCCCTTGCAATATCTATTGATCTGTGCGCGCACGTGTGTGACTGTCCTTACATGAACTTACTGCATGCTTGCATGGGAATTCCTGATGCTGACATAATGAAAAACGAACGTTAGTTTGTTTCATCTGCACGTGGTATGCTTTCACGTCCCTGACGAAGTCTTCATTTTTCTGTGCATGCCCTGCTAACATAAATTGCTTCTAGAATGAGTTCAGATTGGAAAGATGACATCATGTATTTTATTTCAATGATAATTTCTTCCATTTACACCTTCTTCTCCCACCATTCACCAGCATCCCTCCTCCCTAAGCGTCCATCCCCAATCTGTCTCTGTCAGTCTGTCTACCTGTCTATGTGTCTCTATTTCTCTCTCTCTCTCTCTCTCTCTCTCTCTCTCTCTCTCTCTCTCTCTCTCTGTCTCTCTCTCTCTCTCAAGTTGCCACATGCATCTTTCTTCACCCTACACCATTTGTCTGTTTTGATCTGTTCTATATTTTCTCTCCTTCTCTTCCTCTGTCTCATTGTCTGTCAGTCTCTCTCTCTCTCTCTCTCTCTCTCTCTCTCTCTCTCTCAAGTGGTCACATACATCTTACTTCACCCTACACCATTTGTCTGTTTTGATCTGTTCTATGTTTTGCTCTCTTGTTCTCCCTGTCCTGTATTCACCCATCGTCTGTCTGTCTGTCCCTCTGTTTTTATCTCCCCGGCCCCTG
>JADBJO010007941.1:35000-50000 GCA_016801955.1 Conus betulinus
TCTCCTCCCGCCATCCCCATCTGTGACCCCCCCCCCCCCCCCTTATCGGCCTAATCCTTAACCCGTTTCTCTGTCTGCTCTCTCTCTCTCTCTCTCTCTCTCTCTCTCTAAGCCAAAAGTATTTTTCCACTTTTTTTGATGCCCAGATTGTACAAATACTGTTGTATGCGTCGGAAATATGGGGACTGATAAGATAGAAGACAGAAAAAGAACGTTCATTTGCATGAAAACAGCTGTTGAGTGTAGCTCTCCGCACACCAAATTTAATGGTTTATGGTGAATTTGGTCGATTTCCTCTCTTTGTTCAAATTTCAGTACGGTGTGTTTCTTATCGGCTTAGGCTTTGTGCATTACCTGAAACCAGATTTTCTAACATGCTTAAAGAAATGGACTAAGAAGGAAAGGAAACATGGGCCACTGAAGTCAGGAGAATGTTGTGTGTAAACGGTTTTGGATATGTATGGTATTCACAGGGTGTCGGAGACAGAGTAGGTTTTCTGAAGGAATTTCAGCAAAGATTGACTGATTGTGCTAACAGCAACCGTTACGAACTTTATTGTAGTTTTAAAAACATATCAGACCATGAACAATATTTCGATGTTATCCATTCACATTACATCAGAAACATGTATACTAAACTTCGCTTAGGAAGAACAGATCTGAACTGTAACAGATTTAGATACAAATAAGGAAATACCGACGTGTTACAATGCCCATTTTGTCCAGCCTCTTAAGAAGATTAAACCCCATTTTTTTGTTCTTCTGACCCACGAAACCAATAGCCATCAGATTTCAGTTTGTTGTGCTGCAGAACGCAAAAAAATTATTCATTCTTAATGCCACTAATCCATCATCAACAGTGGATCTGGCTGCGTTTATATTTTATGTCTTCACACTCAACAGCAGCATATTGGATCACAGTCATTTCACGTGCGACAGTTGATAAATCCATTGTCTGAATTGTTGTCACGTATTTTTTTTGCGGGTTGCTGGCCTGTCAGTTTTTCATTTGACAATACCGTTTTCTTTTTGCGAAAATTACTTGATTGTGCGTGGGTGTGCCTGTTTGCGTGCATGTGACTAAGTGAGGGCTCGCGCTCTCATGTGTTACTTTCTTTCCTGTTTGGAGAGAGAGAGAGAGAGAGAGAGAGAGAGAGAGAGAGAGAGAGAGAGAGAGAGAGAGAGAGAGAATTTTCTAATGTATTGTGTGTATAACGACGTCACCGAACTAAGCTCCAGAACGATATTTGTATAAAAATCACTCGATTGTATGGACACAATATCTGAACAATAAACAATCTGAAGTCTGTCTGTCTGTGTGTCCGTCTCTCTCTCTCTCTCTCTCTCTCTCTCTCTCTCTGTCTGTCTGTCTGTCTGTCTCTGTCCTTCTCTCTGTCTCTGTCTCTCTCTCTCTGTATGCGTCAAGTGGTTACAGATATATTCCTTCACCCTACACTATTTGTCTGTTTTGATCTGTTTTGCATTCATCTCTCTCAGTCTGTGTCTCCCTTGGTTTTTTCTCCCTCTGTGTCTCCTCGTCTGTCTGTCTGTCTGTCTGTCTGACTGTCTGTCAGTCTGTGTGTTGATCTCTCCGGTCCCTTGTGACAAAAGTTCCCATCTCTTGACATTCATTGTCGTCTTTCTTACGCCGTCTCCCCGTGAGGGGAAGCTGATTACCTCCCTTCCTTGCCAACGTTTCTTACCCCACCAAATTCTTATATTGATGATCGCCACTCTTTTCACTTTTTTTTTCTTTTCTTTCCTCTCTCAGTTTTTTCTATACTTCCTCTTTTTTCATTTAAGTCTTTCTTTTTTTTCTCCTTTTAATATTTCTTTTCTTTTCCTTTCTTTCTTTGCACACCATACTGATGGCCTCATTAATACAACAGTGTGTATGTGAAGAGGTAGATTAAAGGAACGGAGCGTTCTGGTGAGTACAGTGTTCTGTTGTCAGTTCTGTCTGCATCATTGTTGTACGTTCAGTAATTACCAGTGTGCCTCTCTTTCAGAACGTGTGTGACTGTTTTGTGGTTTGAATGTGTCGGCTAATAGTACACATACATGCGAGGCTGGTTTGCAACGCTTTCTTCCTGGAGAACAAAGTAGGTTATCTTCGGATCCAGTGTTGTAAAGAATATTTTGCCTGCGTTATTATATAAATATCGTGCCTGTCAAGAAGGATGTTGCACATCTTGTGACCTTTTGACCCGCTATAATTAGTGTGTTTTAAATCTTGTAATGAGTTTTTCCCTCAATGAATAGTGCCAGATTTGTTCTGTGTGTACAGCCGTTTGCTGACAGGTTTAAAATCCTAAGAGGTATGTCAAAGATTCGCTCCTCAGAGAGGAAGGTAGGACCATATATCAATCCTCTTGATCTTCATTATGGTCCTTTCTTTCTTTTGCTGCGTTTTCTTTCCTTTTCATCTTCAATATCTGGACAAATTTCAAATGTTGTGATTTTCTTTTCCATTGAGTTCTGTGGCGGAAATGAAACAGAGGTCCGTTCATTAGCTTTTGTGACCACCTACTTCACAATGTTCCTCAGGGAAGAAATATGGCAATAAGTTCAAATTCCGCGGGTGATAATATCAGTGCTAGAGTCTTATTCACCCCGTGGGCTCTCCCTGAGGGTGTAATGCAATCCCAGGTGAAAGTTTCAACTTTTCTGTTTCTACCGAAAGATGCTGATGACTGTTATTGTTGGCGTCGATGAGGGGGCCTGTGGTCTTTGCACTTCTAATGTTTGCTAATTTCTCATCCAAAACATTGTGTAGGGTGATAAGGGAATGTTTTAAATCATACTATATGGAAAGTGTTTGTATGAAAGATGTCTGCCCCCCCCCCCCCCCCCCCCCCTCTCTCTCTCTCTTTGTCTTTCTCCCATCCACAAACTCTTCTTTTTCCCGACCTTTTTGCTTTTTTTCTTCCCAAACCTTCCATCTTTGTTCCTTTCGCTCACATCGACCGTTCAAGCTATTTATTTAGCGGATCTGATCATACGGACATGTTGAACGAGTCTGCTAAATTCTTCCGGTAACCGAAAGGAAAAGTGCTCGGTGACGTCAACATCGCTTTCATAGCATTACGTCCATGGCGACTGAAAGCATCATACCAGTCAAGGACTCGTTTGCGTCACATCTGGTTCCATGGTTTTCAGGTCATACAGCTTACGTGCGGTTTAGTGTCAAAGGCTTAGTTACTAGATCTCCACCTCCACAGCTGTATGTTCCAGGTATTTTATTTATTTATCTTTTTTTTTTATGCTGATCAAGAAGAATGAGGATGACTGAGATGATGCTACGGATTTCCATTTCGGTCTGAGACTACATGACGGGGCTGTACTCTACGCTTCATTTCATATACATAACATATCCTGGCGTCAACCAGGCCCGAGAGGTACAGGCACCTGCAGTGTTGGTCAGGAAATTTGAGCAGCACTCTCAGAGACGCATCCATTATGTGGATGAAACTCGACTGTGTGGTCCCAGTCTTCCCAACTGAGTCCGCAGCAAACTCAACTCTGGGTAGGAGCCAGTCGAGGCAGAAAAATCCCACATGACTCTGATGGGAATCGAACCCGCGACCTCCCAGCCGGGAGTCCGCGACGCTAACCACTTCGCCACGGCGGCTGGTATGTTCCTGGTATTTACGTACAGTGTGTGTGTTTTGACAAACCAGATAATGCTGAAGATCAGGAACGCGTTCTCATTAGTCATATGTTGACTCCCCAATGTCTTTGTCTGAGGCTATACCACCTATGCTGACTCCCTAATGTCATTGTCTGAGGTTGTACCACCTCTGTTGACTCCCTAATGTCTTTGTCTGAGGCTATACCACCTCTGTTGACTCCCTAATGTCTTTGTCTGAGGCTATCCCACCTACATGGACTACCTAATGTCCTGGTCGGAGTCTATCCCACCTACGTTGACTACCTAATGTCCTGGACTGAGACTATCCCACCTATATTGACACCCTAATGTCTTTGTATGAGACTATCCCACCTACATTGACTACCTAATGTCCTGTACTGAGACTATCCCACCTACATTGACTACCTAATGTCCTGATTTGAGGCTGTCCCACTACATTGACTACCTAATGTCCTGGTCTGTGGCTATTCCGCTTGCATTGTTCGTACACTGTTCAGCCACCTATTTCATTACCGTAATGTTCTGGTCTGGAGACATCCTATCAGCATGGTCATCCTAATGTCCAAGGTTTCAGGCTACCCCAGGCGCTCTGTCTCCTCTGATGTCCTGATCTTAGGCTACCAACATCTGAAGACACACCGTCACCAAAATATCTTGGTCTGAGGCTACCCCCCCCCCCCCCCCCCCTTCCAAACTTCCTTTGAGCTCGAAAGGTTTACAGGACATCCAGTCTCTTGCTGCTTTTATAGCGTTGTCTGACGTCACCTGTATCCTGTTGGCCTATGTGTTTGGGTTTTATTTTGTGTTTGTAGTCTATTGGTATTTAGGAAAAGCTTTTCTTTCTTTCTTTTTTTTTTTTGCATCTAGGGCACGCTGAGTTTACAGCCGACCAAACTTTTCTTAAAACCAAACTTTCACTGAGTAAATAAAAAAAAAAACAGCCATGTGCACGGAAGATTAGGGAGTGTGTAGGAGATGATGGGGAGATGGGGGGGGGGGGGGGGGGGGGGGAGCAAATGGGAGATGGGAGGGAGAGAGAGCAAATGGTAAGAGGATTAGGGGGAAGACGGGGGAGAAGAGGGCGGGGGAGCAGAGTACGGGTGGTAGAGAGAGGTAGTAGGCTTGGTTGAATCACAGAAGGCGATTTTTTCTTTCTTTCTTTCTTTCTTTCTTTCTTACTTTCTTTCTTTCTTTCTTCTTCTCTTCTTCTTCTTCTTCTTCTCTGCCTTTCCCCTCTCTTCTCTCTTCCCCCCCCCCCCTCCTCCTCCTCCTCCTCCTCCTTCTTCTTCCTCCTCTTCTTCTTCTTTCTCCATAGATGAATGTGTCAAGTGAATACATTTTTTCTCTTCCTCACCCCTTACTGACGTATTTTGCTGACTTTTATCACTTTTAGTGCAAATTCTGATGAATGTATGCGGTTTACAACAACAACAACAACAACACAACAACAACAACAAACAGCAAAAAACTATGAGATGAAAATCCGAAGCTACGAAGATGTAAGAACTGGATGACAATCGACCACACAATAAGCTCTGAAAAGATGAAAAGAAACCCCCACCCCGAGTTCTCCCTCCACTTTTCATTTCCGAAAAACTTTTTTTTTTTTTTTGGGGGGGGGGGGGGGGGGGGGGGCGGAGCGAGGGGGAAGGGGGGTGGGGGTGGGGGGTGATGGCAGGAGCGAAGGGTGGCGGTGGCAAAATTCCATCAAGGCCCACTACCTTTGGTTTAGAAAAAATCAATTTCTGCAAATGTTCCATCTACATATAACATTAATTCCATATAACACATTAACCAAGTGATGGACCCCCCTCCCCCTCTTCTCCCCATCCACTACTCTCACAACAAAATCAAAGCAACACACATGATTATATAAACCAACCACTCATCTTTATATTGACGAAATCAAAACGCAGTGCCAGTTCAACATTTAAGAGGGTGGCAGACATGGCATCCATATGGAAGCAGTCTTTATTGATGCCGCTGAGTTCTGTTTCAGGAGCGAATTCTGAGTCGCGCCCTGCTGCTGCGGACGAACTTTCCCCGTCCGTTTTTCTCGCCCTCAGGTCCACCTCTCTCTCTGGTTTCACAAGGAACAGAGCCCAGAACCACTCTTTTCGTTTCTCTCCACACGTGCTAAACCACATTTGATCAACCAGCCAGCCAACCAACCAACCAACCAACCAACCAATAAATCAACCAACCAGTCAGTTAACCAGTCCGTTAGTCGACGAAGGGAGAAATACGGAAAAGGGAAGAGGAAACCGAAGAGTGCAGTTTTTCACAACATACCGACAGTGTGACGCATACATGAAGTGGCATGACTGCGTGAAAATATCCTGCCTATTCCATAGCCAAGGAGTAGCTCCATAAGAGAAGCGAGAACTGGACTTTATTGTATGCATCTTCAGGTCTGTTACAGCTGACAGTGTTTCTTCCTTTCTTTAGAATCTTTTATATACTTCATAAGGCAAAAGCAGCCGCTTTTCCCCCTTGTACTTTTACCTGTTCTGTTGCCTCCTTGATTGGGAAGGACGATTTGTCTCTTTCAAGTTCTTTTGCGAGCTTTCGTGCTATGATCTATTCCATGGGCTTTCCAACAATATTTTTGCATAGTGATTATGTGGTAGGCATTCAGACGATGATGATCTTTTTACTGGTTTAAGGAGCTTTCAAGTTACTGTATGTTCATCCTTCTGGGACATAGCCTTTATTGAAACTGTCCGGATAGAGACTGAAGATATTGGTTCGTTCTTCTTCTGAGTGACGTTAAATGTCTGTAAACCAAACCTTTTCTGGACCTGGTGCACTATCTTTAGTGCATTTGGCTAATGCTTCATCCATTTCAGGTGCTGTAATTTCATCGTCAACACTAGCTTGAGCTGGATGTTGATTTAACTCGGTCAAATATTTCTTCTTTTTCTCCAAATTTCTCTGATCACTCTGTTCTGTGAAACGTCTCAGTAGAGCGGACCCTTTCTCCTCATTTATTTTGAGCTTTGTGGTTCCATCAGAGCATATCTGGATATCTGGGGTGGCGTTTGTACTGTGTTTTCCTTCCATGCGATGATAACACTGTCAGAACTGAGTGTTGTGTCATAATCAAGTGACTCATAAAATGGTTGATATTTAGGATTTCATTTTTTTGCTTCTTCAGTCTTTTGATTGATTGATTGATGTCTTTGTAAATAGCTGGATCAGGGCAAGGTTTTTTCCCTTCTCTCTGCCAAATTCTCATAGACTTGTGTTTCTCTTCCCAGGCGGTTTCTGTGTCTCTATTCCACCAAAGGGGATGAACGATTTGTGTAGTAGTTTTAGCCTTGTTTCTATGGCGTCTTCTACGCCTTGACTTTCATGTGGTATTTCCTTCATTGTTGTCACATTGAAGAGGGTCCCTTTCTTTCGTTTCGTTTGTTTGATTTTGGTGGTTTCTGTGACTGAAAAAGACCGGGAAATGGTCATTTCTATGATGTTAAAGTATTGCCGCACTCAGGCCTTTATGTATGGCATTATTGTTGTTTACCGGGCCGCAGTGGTGCCGTGATAGAGCGACACTGTTATGGGTATGTTGACCACAACGTATCAGCGGCCAATCAAGAAGGCTTGCCAGTGCCCATCTCCTCTCCATGCATCCTGACGCACGCAGGGAATTTCTTTATTTCCTTAACTCACCGAAGGCGGACGTGATGTTCAGGATCTTTGACGTGCGTACCGGATCTTCTGCATGCATACACACAGAAAGGGCGCTCGACCAGGTCTGTACACACAGGTTAAGCTGGGATGTTGGAGTATCCGGCCCCACGCGTCACGTACCTGGCGACACAGAGGTGCTCGACCAAACAGAGCTGCTGAGCGTCCACACTGTCCTGATGATGCCTCAGCTTCGATGGGCAGGTCATGTAGATCGCATGCCAGACCACCAGCTATCCAAGACACTCTTTCACGGTGCGCTGCAACGAGGAAAGCGTTTCCATGGAGGTCAATGCCAGAGCTTAATCATGTCAGAAGGACATCCTAAGGCCGCTTCACGCTGAAAGATGGCATCATTTTAACTCCAATCACGGTACGCTGAACGTGCGTCACAGCTGATTTTCGTTTCCCCCAAAACACGGTAACCGAGTAAGTAAGGACACACTTCATCGAAATTGTTGGAGGCTCCCTCTCGAATTCTTGAATTTTTGGGGGAAATGTTTCAAATGGTGTGTTCAGAAATAATGGAGATATTAGTCTTGAAGCGCACAAGCGCGCGCGCGCACACACACACACACACACACACACACACACACACACACACACACACACACACACAACGCCACGAGAGTTGACAACTTGGAACGAAACAACGCCACGAGAGTTGACAACTTGGAAAGCGCCATGAAGAAGAAGATGATCCGATCAGCGCGCAAAGCTGCCCAGCGCGTACGTGAGGAGGACAAGGGAGATGCCAGGGAACATCGACACAGCTCTACATCAGACACAGTGAGTGTGATCGAGGAAATGAAAAATATGATTATCGGTTTATGTAATCGTGTGTCAAGCCTTGAAAACACGATACACGAACAAAAAAAGATGATCGAAAATATGATTACATCTAGAGTTGCCATGACAACAACAACAGTTTCGGACGATCAGACGCAAACAGATAATCCTACCTGTCCCACGTACGCTGAGATCGCAAAATCGATCCCTACTGCTCCACAACACCCCGGACGACAAAAGAAAACAGAAGACAGAACAAAAAGAGAAAGAAAAATCTAAAGCAAAAGAGGTTAGAAAAGAACTTAAGAACAATGACGTCAACGATTTACATGACGTAAAAGATCAGGAAAAAAGAAAACAGAATTCTGTTAGGCCTAGATCAAGACAGAAAAAGAAAAAACAAATTTACCTGTAGTTGCCATGCTCCACGACTCAGTGATGAAAGGTGTGCATGGAAGAAGACTGGGCCGCTCATATGGCTTTTGAACAAAGGTTTGCAAAGCTTATAGGACTGAAGATCTTCCTCTGATGCTTCAGAAGCTTCCATCCTCTGACGAAAAGCCAGCTGACGCAGTGGTCATCCATTGCGGCCTAAATGACATTCAGAGGAAGGATCCCAAACTGTCAGCAAAATGTTCACAGAATGTGTCGGGGACTTCGCCACTACTCACCCTGAAGTTAAGGTAATTGTCAGCAAACTCGCACCGGTCAAAGATTTCGAACTCAACACGAAACGAGAGCTTTTTAACGCCTTGACAACAACAGAGTTATTCAATATCAAAAACGTATCATTTGTCTCACACTCCAACCTGCATCCTAGCCACCAGACACACAGAGACGGCATCCACCCAACACCTAGGGGGTCAAGTGTCCTTGCAGCAAACGTTGGACGGCACGTCAGGGAGCTGTTCTGGGAGAAACCAAAGAAGACTGCCAGACTGCAGAAGCAGAGACACCCCAGAAACTATGAAGACTTCAGAGGTCACCAGCCCTTCCTTGGAACCAGAGGTCCCTGTGGGAACATGTTTGATGTCCTTGGCCCAGAGTGGTTCTAAATCAACAACTGAGAGACATCTAGTGCAGTTTTTGAGGAAATTTTAGTTATGAACTCTGTTCCACCCACCTTAAGCGATACTTTTTTCTTGTTATTCTTTCCGTTATCGGGCATTTTCAAAGTGTATGTGTTTTTATCTAAGTGGGCTACAAGTCTACATTAATTTTGACAGTGAATTCATTTTCCCCCTTAACTATTCCCCCCCCCCCCCCTCCTGTTTTGTTCGTCATTTCTAAGTCAGAAAGCAATTGTATTTAGCTTGCTTTCCCACCTGCCCGTTTTCATGATGTCATCTATGAAAGTAATGCAATGGAATGTTAGATCTGTTTCCACAAATTTGCCATATCTAATTCAACATCTGGCGACTAACGTGTACCAAGCACTTATTTTGCAATCGCTCAACGAAAAAAAAGAAAACTGCCCAAACTACCAGGTTTTTATTATCCACCTGTATATGAGCAAGTTTGAGGATACTTCAAAATCAGTGCAGCTATATATATTAAAGAAGGGATAGATTACAAAGTGCGACCTCCCCCTGCACCAAATCATACTCACGGTTTACATTTGTGTGCAGCTCAGTAAAATTTAATGAAAATCATATAATAAAACATAATTTCTGCGTACTTACCTAAAGGACCCAATGATTTAACACAGAATGGTTACATACTCTTCAAGATAAAGAAAAGTGGCTGGTAGCAGGGGATTTTAACGCTCATTCCCCATTCTGGGATAAAGATTGTGCATCAGTTACTAGTACTAGTAACCGCTTTGTTGAAAATGTCGTTGATTCTTGTTTGTATATGCTTAACGATGGCCGCATCACTAGAATTCCGGACATCTCAACACACAGGGCATCAGCAATTGATTTAACTTTGGTATCTCCTGTCCTAGCCCCAGAATGTAACTGGAATACCTTTTAACGATACTTTGGGAAGCGATCATCTTCCTATTATTATAACATTTAATGAAATGACAGAGTCTTGTGAATCTCACGTAGACAAAATTTCAAAATATAATTATAAACTTGCTGACTGGGAGAAATTCAAAAATAGTCTGGATGCTTGTCATACTGAAAGTGTTGATACTGAGAACATAGACCAATTATATTCATATATACTTTTACTTGTGCCATTCTCAAAGCTGCTGATGTAGCAATTCCAAAGTTCCATCCAGTCAAATCAAACAAACATTCAGGAAATATCTGGTGGACACCAACCTGTGATGCAGCCGTAAATAATAAGAAATTAATGTTTAAGATATATCTAAAAGACAAATCACCAGAGAATCTAATTGCCAAAAGAAAAGCAAATCATCATAGCAATATGGTAATAGCACAGCGAAAAGGCAATACTGGTCCTCTTTCTGTACAAATGAAATTTCAAACCACACAGATCTCCAAAAAGTTTGGAAAAAGTTTCATGAAATGAAAAAAGGCGTAAATTTGCCATCATCTGTGTCCTATAAGACTGAAGAACAAAGAATTTCCGTCAAACTCGGAAAAGGCAGAATTATTCGCTGATATGTTTTCAGACTCTATGCGTCTAGAAAAGGTCTGGCCCCTAAAAATAAAACATATAGAACTGAAGAAGAAGGAAAAGATGAATACAAAGATCCAGTTAGTGAAACAGTCACTTCATCAATGCCCCAATTACTTTTGATGAAGTCAAAGATGCACTTATATCTCTTCCTAATAAGAAATCATCTGTAGGATTAGATATAGTTTCTAATGATATGCTTAAACACTTGCCAGATAACTTTGTTTTATTGTTGCATAAATTGTTTCAGAAATGTTGGGTTGAGGGTGTTATGCCAAAACACTGGAAACAGTCTGTCATCGTGCCTATTTTAAAGCATGGTAAAACTCCAGTGGACAAACATAGTTAGGCCAATTGCTCTAACCTCACATACGTGTAAACTTCTGGAGAGGATTATTTTAAAGAATTGGTTCATTATTGTGAAGTAAATAAAATCATTCCCATTAACCAAGCAGGCTTCAGGAAAGGCAGGTCTGCAATCGATAATTTGTGAAAAACTTACAACAAACATAAAACAACAGTTTGCGAGAAGAAAAAAACGTTATTGCAACTTTCTTTCTTTATATATCAAGAAAGCCTATGACCAAGTCTGGCATGCCAAGCTTCTTTATAAACTTAAACAGACTGGTTTATCGGGTCATCTATATACCATTTTTATTAATGCTTTTTGAGTAAAAGAAGTATACAGGTTAGAGTAGGGAATTCATATTCAAATTTCAGATCTCTTCACATGGGCTTGCCACAAGGTTCCGTAATTGCACCTGTGTTATTTAATATCTTGATGAACGATTTGCCATCACATTTGTCAAAACATGTAGTATTAGTACAATATGCAGATGATATCTGTATATGGATGAATGTTATAATGAAAAGAAATACATCTAAAAGGGCTTTAAACTATATCAAGAAGCTATATCAAAGGGAACTTGATAAAATAAACAATTATATGGTCACAAATGGCCTTGCATTATCTTCAGAAAAGACTCATATGATGCTTTTCAATAATGGCAGTAATCCTGCTGAGCTACCTTTGTTTAAAATTGAAAACGAAACAATTCAGTACAAGGATTCAGTAAAATTTTTGGGTTTGTTTCTTACAACAAAGCTAACATGGAACGCTCATATCAACCATATTGTTACTAAAGCAAGAAAATGCTTAATTTTTTTTTTTAAAAAGTTATAAGTAAACAATACTGGGGACAAGACAGCAAAATTTTGAAACATCTTAGCACAACATTAATTCGATCAAAATTATCCTGGACAAGAAATATTTTTTAGTGCTCCAAACTATTTACTTAAGAAACTTCAAAGTATCGATTGCAAAGGATACAGGCTTGCTCTTGGTGTACCCTTTCACGCATCAACCCTCGGAACTTATAAAGAAATCGGAGAATTGCCTTTGGATGAATATCGAAATCTTGCATGTGCAAAGTACGTTCTTAGGACCTCAGCACCCGACAACTTTGCCTCGGAAGAAGAAGTACAAATAAAATCAGAAATAAATTTTCCTAAACGGGCCAGACAGATATCTTCATTAAAGCCAATTGGCTCATATGTATCAGACTTACTTAAAGAGTCGGAAATAAATCCACAGTGTATTGATGCACAGCAGCAGTAGTTTCTCCTTACCCTAACTGGGAGATGAATAAACCACATTTTGATATCAATTACACTGATGTGAAGAAGAATGAGAATCCAAATATTATGCAAAGTGAAGTCCGATTTTACCTAGAAAATAAATACCCAAATCATTTAAAGTATACACAGATGGCTCACTCTTAGATGATCACCGTGCTGGTTCAGGCTTTGTTATACCAGCTTAAAAAAAAAAACAGAAAAAATCATACTTCATTGGTAAAAATCGATCAATATTTACCGCCGAACTCGTTGCTATACTTATGGCTCTTTATTACATAATTGATCTTCCGTTGAAAATTTTTCAGATTTTATTTCGCGTCGATTCTCAGTCCGTACTGTACGCTTTTACGTTCATTTGATTACAAGAAAAAATCCAAAATTATCATAGAAATCAATCACATGATTAACATTTTAAGTTTAAAGGGAACCAATATCACCTTTTGTTGGGTTCCTTCACATGTTGGATTATATTCAAACGATTGTGCTGACAGAGCCGCAAAAAAAAAAGGTGCAAGGCAAGACGGGGAATCTATAGAAATAAACATCCCTTTATCCGTTACAGAAGGGTATCATTTGCTGGAGCAAGCATCGTGGAACAAAGTTTCAAAATCTCTCCATAGGAAGGAGAAATTCTCCAGTCTCTTACTGAATTCGGTTGGTTCAACAAACAAAATATCTGTGAATTATGGCAACAGTTTCAAATGTAGACACATTACTTCGCTGTCTTATAGGAAAGCTTAATGCCTTCAAAACAAAATTCAGCAAGAATGTTAAATGTCTGTGCGGTGAACAAATTTCAAACCAACACATTCTTCTGGAATGCCAGAGATTGAGACCTATTTTACCGGCTATTTCTGAAAGTTCTCTTGATAGTATCCTTGAGAATTTTAGTTTGTTGTTTGATTTTGCAAACTGTTTACTACGCAGTCCTATGGGACATTTGTTATAGTTTGTGTTATGACTCAACTAGTTATGTAAAGTTGGCTTTTCACCTTTTTTTTTTTCATACCTTTTTTTTTTTCATTGTATCGTTTTTTTTTTTTTTTTTTTTTTTTTTTTTTTATGATTGCAAGATAACCCCCCCACCCACTTCCTCCTCATGCTCCCCCTCTCCCAAATCCTTTCCCTTCGTCTGTGATGCTATATTTACTGTCTGATTAAGGTTAGGGTTAGAGTTTGGGTCGTGCATATAGCTTTGCAGAGCCTTCTGGTTCTCTTATCAAGTTTCCCCATTTGCGTTATTAAGTTTCCCCGTCTGCGTTATCAAGTTTTCCCCATCTGCGTTATCAAGTTCCCCCATCTGCGTTAGGAAAGCTTTGAGTGATGTTATATTCACTGTCTGATTAAGGTTAGGGTTAGTGTTTGGGTCGTGCATATAGCTTTGCAGAGCCTTCTCTTTTTCTTATCAAGTTTCCGCATCTGCATTATCAAGTTTCCCCCATCTGCATTATCAAGTTTCCCCATCTGCATTGCGTATACACACCGCCTACAGGAATTAAAGGTCCCTTTAAAGACCTGAAAATAATGCATTGTTTAGGAACACACAACATATGTAATCCTGCAAAAACGAAAACAGCCGATATTACGAAAAAAAAATAAAAGAAAAAAAAAAAAAAAAAAAAAAAAAAAGGAAAAGAAAAGAAGGAACAACAAAAAACTGAACGTTTTGAGCTTCTGAACACAGTTTCAAAGGGTCACCAGTCGTCGCGCACGAACGCGTCATGCTGGCTGTTTTGGACTGATTGACTTGAGTTTTTTTTTTCTGGCGAACGTTCACAACCGCAGTGTCAACTCGAAGGTGACATTTGCCCGTCTAAACATGCTGCATCATTACGATGGGGACAGAAAGACCTACAAAGGATGAAAAACAAAAATTGTAAAAAGATGAGGAGAAGGAGGGCTGGATGTGTGGGCTTGTGGACGAAACGACACTCATGCCACCAACGCAGCCCTGGAAATCATCAAAACAAAACTCTCTCTCTCTCTCTCTCTCTCTCTCTCTCTCTCTCTCTCTCTCTCTCTCTCTCTCTCAAGAAACAACAGCAAAACCAAACCGGCAATAGCGACAACAGCGGCAGCGGAATGGCTGCTATGGGTCAGATCCAGAGGTAATTTCTACCGAAAATGTTCTTGTTTCTTTGTTTGTTTGTTTCTCCTCACTCAGAAACCTGAGATTTATGCACACGACGGTACAGTTCAGTGGAGTTTCTTTGGCTTTATGTGTTTGCCATAAGTAAAAAAAAAAAAAAAAAAAAAAAAAAGAAGAAGGAATGTTGAAGCAAGACGACAGAGCCTCTTTCCTTGTATTTAGTGATTTTTCTTCTTTTGTAGGCTTTTTCTCTACTCCTCAGCATCAAATATTGATTGAAAAGAAAACAAACATGAAAACGATGTGGACATACTTTTTGCAAGGATTCTTTTTTCGTATAACAAAAATAAACTGGCAGCAAGTTCAGAACGTTTTTTTCTTCTCTTATCGTAAAAAAGTTTGTGTGTACTCTCGGCTGCACACAACACGCCGTGTTAATAGAGACTCCTTTGTCTTATGTAGACGCTCGCACAGGCAGGTATGCACACTCCGCTTCGTCATTGGGCAGATTTTTTATCGGCGGGCTTATTATATAATTAGCAGTTAAAACCAA
>JADBJO010007941.1:52500-55000 GCA_016801955.1 Conus betulinus
ATCATTCGGTACACATCTGAATACGTAACGGACTTATACTGTGCATATTTAAATAAAAGGCTTTATTCAAATTAAGAGTAGACATTTCGGCAGTAGGTAGGACTCGCTCCGATATTCTAATCATGTCTCCTGTAACTGCTCATTTTTTGTGAGAGTGTCTTATAAAGTGAAATTCATTTTTTGTGTTCATTTGTCCCAAATACACGAATCCTGGCGAAAAGCACGTTCCCCCAAAGTATTACAACCGCCCTTCTATTTTCAGGCTATCCTGATGTGTTAAAAATCCGTAAGCAAGCTATCCGATGAATGTGGATGTTGATTATGTTCACCTGCTGTGCAGTATCCTGACATAATTTCCCTCTGTCAAGGCCTTCCCCTGCCGTGGACAGAAAGCCTGGCTCAGTAAAAACGTTTGTCACAGTCGTGCCACTCTCTCAATGGCTCTTAATTCAGCCATGCGGTTTTAGTTTGTGTTTGCTATTTGTCGACGAGACATGAAACTACACTAAGAATAGTCATGTGTATCTTTTATCTGAACGACGCACTAAATAACCTTGGTTTAAGTGGATTATGGATTCGGTAATGTCGTCCCAAGGTGTAGCTGTAAGAAACCGACTTTTGTTCGGGAAAACGAAACTCATTATTCAAAACCGATTCCAAATAAACGTCATCTTTTGGTACCGCTTGATCCTGTGTTTTTGCAAAGGTCAGTTTTTCAAATAGAGAATCTTCTGTCCTCCTCGAGGAAACATGTGTTTTGAATTTAGTGATGAATCCATAACTGTACAAAAAGAACCCGCACTGACAAAATATATAGGTCCTCAGAAACTATCGCAAAATCCTTATCACGTGTGGATGACTCTGCTTTTTTCATTTTTATTGACAGTTTCATAATTTTTGATCATTTCTCACCCGAGAATCCCGTCTTCTGTTTCATTAACCGAACGTTTCTCACCCCCGAGAATCCCCCCCCCCCCCCCCCCCCCTATTTTTTTCATGTCGTTTCATTCTTGTCTTGCCTTTTAAATCTGTCTGTTCTACCCAGTGTATGGTGCTGCTAAGCTGACCAGTCTGACATCCACAGAATTTCATTACTGACCTGAATCCAACATGGAAAGTGATGTGTGACTGGAATTCGTGCTATGTAACGTGTAACGTCTCATAGTATGTTCGCCCATCTTTTTTAAAATACGAAATTCTCCTCTGTTACCACAACCTTCACCTGGCCTAAGAGCTGTGCGTCGCTACTCCATTCTTGACTTCGCCCTTAAAACCTTGTCCTTGCCTCTTCTTTAACATCGTTGTATGAAAGTGATCTCCCCTTCTCCTTGACTTTGCCGGACAAACGTAGCGGGTATCTCATGCAGCGACGGACTTGACTTTATATGGCGATGACTTCATTGTGCAGACTTGTGCAGTTGCCTCATTGTGTAGTTGAGACCCTTTGTTAAAGAAACATGGCCGTGAACTAATAGTAGAAAGATGATGGTTAGTTCTTCGTATGAACACGGTCGTCGGCGTACTGAATAAAGATGGCCATCGCTTCGTTATTGTTACCTCAATGCATGAACATGGCGTTTTTTTTCACATATAAACGTAGCCGCTGTGTGTGTTTAAAGAAAAAGTGTACTTCATAGTATAAACATGGCAGTTACCTCAATGTATAAGCATAACGTTGACCTCATTATCTATAAATGGCAGCTGTCTCATTGTACAACAGCTCTCTCCCTCCCTCCCCCCCCCCCCCCCCCTCTCTCTCTCTCTCTCTCTCTTCCTGCCTTAATTGCACACCCAACCCAACCCAACCCAACCCAACCCAACCAACCCAACACCACCACCCCACCCCACCCCACCACCACACCACACACACACTCTCTCTCTCTCTCTCTCTCTCTCTCTCTCTCTCTCTCTCTCTCTCCCTCACTCTCTCAAACACTCTCTCTCTCGTTCTCTTTCTCCCCGTCTTGTGTGTGTGTGTGTGTGTCTCTCTCTCCCTCACTCTCGCAAACACGCATGCACACACACACACACACACACACACACACACACACACACACACACACACACACACACACACACACACACACACACACACACACACACACACGCATGCGTGTATTAGATACATGCGTGTATGTATGTGTGCGACTCGCTTTTTGTGTGTGCATGTGTGTGTGTGGACAGAGAGAGAGAGAGAGAGAGAGAGAGAGAGAGAGAGAGAGAGAGGGAGGTAATAATAGCCACAAAGCAACTGCAGATAGATAACGGTACCTAATCCATACACGGCCGAGCGACAGCCCCCTCCTACCCCCCCCCCCCCCCCCCCCCTACCCCCCCTAACCCCGACCTAGCATTGGCATTGGCAATTAACCCGCAGACAGTAGAACAGAAACTCACGCAGACAGTACTGTCTGCACCTGCATACACCACAGACAGTAGACCATGCGGACGTCTCGCCTCCCATGAACTCACAGACAATGGAGGCGTGAAACAGGCAGAC
>JADBJO010007941.1:63616-66116 GCA_016801955.1 Conus betulinus
AATTGAATTTATTGGTGTGTTGTTCTATTGTTGTGTGTTGGTTATCATTATAAGTATTACATGCAACATATCAACATTCCATTCATAGCAGTACAGACGACTTCGTGTTATGATTTTGGCGTTCATTCACTAAAATTGGATGATATACAAGTGTGTTGCCATTTACATACACTTACATGCATGCCCGAGAATCTACGTGTGCGAGCATTCTACACACACACACACACACACACACACACACACACACACACACGCACGCACTCAAATGGATTCGATCCATTGTAAACAATTTCGGGACGTTATCAGAAACTAAGCCAGGAAATACAGTGTTCTCATTTCTTCATGGGATAAAGAATTTTCTTTACTCTTTGTTGTTGTTTTTTATTTTTATTTTTTGTTTTGCTTACATACATATATGTACTGAATAGAGGGAAAGAATAACAATAACGAGAAAAGTCTAGCAAGCAAACAAGCAAGCAAGCAAGCAAGCAAGCAAGCAAACAAGAAGTGGAACAAGTCAGCAACACAGTCTCGGTCCACACATTCATACAAATCGAACTTCAGGCTGCGGACGCCAGGAACGCAGACACAACCAGCCGTGTCTCCCTGATGAATTCCGATCCAGCGGACGAAAGGCCTCGGAGCAGGCAATTCAAATATATGTGTGCCTTCAAAAGGGATTATGATAGTTCCCTTAGGCAGCTAGTGAATAGTTTTCATATCTGTTATATATTTTCTTAATTTCATGTTCCTAGTTTCTCCATCTTCAAACTCCCCCCCCCCTCCCCTCCCCCCCTCCCCTTCCTTAAGTCCAAATCTTTGCCAAGTCATTACTATGAAGACAGTTGAGTTGTTGGCCTGCGCTTGTTCTGCCCCCCCCCCCCCCCCCCCTATTAGATTGTTTGTCTATGTGTTTGTCTGACTTTATTCAAGTTTATAAGGCTGTGCCAGTCTTGAAAAAAAGTTACCTGTGTTAGGTTTTCTTATGGGAGCAAAAGTTACCCCACTTGTTTACTGTTCATGCTGACATGTTTTTCACACCACTACACTTGGTAAGTTGTTTGTACTCCGGCTTCTAAATAATGTACAGTTATGCATTTTATTACAGATTTATTCTTGCGCATCTGATTATCATAAACAAATTGTTTTCTGGGGCAAAATTAATTTAAAACGATGAAACAATGTCAGTGGAATAGAGGACTTTCCTGTCTTTCGTTGTGTGTTTTAAAATACTTTCGTCTGTTTAAAAAACCCCTCCTTTTTCTCTTAGTTTTAAAGATCAATTTCTTTCGTCCACAAATCCATTCCACGCATGGAGATTTTCCATTTGTTGGTAAAATTCTTTTTCTCCCCCCCCCCTTACACACACGCACGCACACACACACACACACACACACACACACACACACACACACACACACACACACACACAATTAAACGCACCCAAGTATGCATGATTGTTTATGTCCACACACAGACACACAGACACACTCAGACAGAGACAGACAGACAGAGAAACCGACCGACCGACAGACAGACCGAAAGACAGACAGGCAGACTCACACACATACATTGTCTCTATCTCTGTTCCTGTCTGCCTGTATGTCTGTTTGTCTGTCTCTGTCTGTCTGTCTGTCTGTCTGTCTGTCTGTCTCTCTGTCTCTCTCTCTCTCTCTCTCTCTCTCTCTCTCTCTCTCTCTCTCTCTTTTCTCCCAGCACCATTCTGCCTCCACAAAAGACCAACAAATCAACGCCAACTGGCAGAGAGCACGACGAATGACGGGCACCTGACTCCACACACACACACACACACACACACACACACACACACACACACATCACGCACACTCATACTTTACACACACACACACACACACACACACACACACACACACACACACACACACGCATACACGCACACGCAGTCAGATGAACCCATGCATGCTTGCTTGTGCACATCCACACACAGACAGACAAACAGACGTAGGTACCATCCCTCCTCGTGTCTCTGTCTCCATGTCTCGGTCTGTCTGTTGGTCTGTCTGTCTGCCTGCCTGTCTGTCTCTCTGTCTCTGTCTCTCTCTGTCTCCATCTCTCTCCCTCCTCGTGTCTCTGTCTCCATGTGTCTGTCTGTCTGTTGGTCTATCTCTTTGTCTGTCTGTCTGTCTGTCTTCTGTCTGTCTGTCTGTCTGTCTGTCTGTCTGTCTCTCTCTCTCTCTCTCTCTCTCTCTCTCTCTCTCTCTCTCTCTCTCTCTCTCAACACCATCATGCCTCCACAGAAGAACAGCAACAAATCAACACCAGCTGGCGGATAGCACGTCGAATGACGGGCACCTGACTCCACTGGATGTCAGCAGCGAAAAGCTCTGTGCAATGTGCGTGTGTGGCTGTGATTTGCCGGCCAGTCTGCTGCGTATATAAGGACACTATCGTCATAGGGTCCATTGTCTTCATTGTGTGTGTCTGTGTCTGTGTCTGTGTTTGTGCTTCTTGTTTTTTT
>JADBJO010007941.1:78616-93616 GCA_016801955.1 Conus betulinus
TTTGACACGCGTTGTCTCCGCCTATCATCAATAACTCTTTCCCTCAGGGATTGGGAGGAACCTCAGTGGTCGACTGCGTTGGAAGATGCTCACTCCCCCCCCCCCCCCCCCCCATCCTGTCTGTATTGCTGATTTTGGTTCTCAGAAACAAGACAAAACTTTTGGATTCGCCCGTTTAAAAGAAGTTTGTATCTGAAAAGTGGAACTGACTCAAGTGTTACAGAAGAGAAGTGAAATTCACGTGAACACTCGAAGTAAGGTGCTAGGTAACGCTGATTTAACATAGAATACGAAGCACTTGAGTGAATTTGTGACATACGTCTTCTTTGGACTTTACGAACATCAGACACAGTAACAATACTTCCCGGATGGCAGTCGGCATGGAAATTGTGTGCGGATGTCACCATTCACATCCTGACCCGTACGATCAAAGATACATCAAACGATAGTATGACGAAGACGGTAACAAATGGTAAGTTACATTTTTACCGAGATCAGACCATTTAATGCAATTTCCTTGGAGAGAGGTGCAGGTACAAATAAATATATCACTAAGTATAAAACTAAAGTAGGCCACATACAGAATTATATTTGCCCAGTATAGCTGAATATACGAGGCTATCATTACGGTCAGTCACACAAATGAAGCAGCATCTCAGCAGTAAGTAAAGCAGTGTGTCTTGTTGCGGGAAAAAAAACCATAACATGTTTTACAAAAACTACTGGAATACACTGTAAATTTAGCACTGTTGCAGAAATGATAATAATAATAATAATAATAATAAAGATAAGGCTTCACATTTGTAAATCCGATGCAGATGCGGCAAACACAGTGTATCTACACGTATGTCATGTCAAATATGACGACATACGTATGTCAGTTCGTTAAGAGCCTGTCAGTCAAAAACAAAACAAACCCAAATACAAAGAAAAAAAAAAAAGGAATTGATACCAAAGTTCTCACTGAACTAGACAACTGTCGTCAACTTTTCACCCCAGCGTGCAGGTATCCATTGCGTAACAGCCATATAGAGCGGAACTGATGAAGGTAAAGCCGCTTTCAGACTGCTGCTCTTTGCAGCCATGAACATATTTCCAGAAGTGAGAATCTGCCAAGTCGCCCGCAAACAAGTGCTGACCATCACGCACGTCACATGCTTCTTATCGCGTGTATTACCAGGAACCACTGCCATAGCTAGACAAATTTATGTGCAGACGTGATCATGCCTACGGAATACTTTCTGCCTTATTTTCAGTCGCTCATTTGGTTTTTCGGTATCACTTCTAGCATTCGACGTTTGGTCTACAGTTTATCTTATCCTCAACTGTGCCTACACACCTTGCTCCTGCTCCGGTTGTCCCTTCCACCCTTCGGCTTTTATCCTGTTGAGGTATGAATTCGTCTTATGTCAATCAGTAGATGAAATTTCCTCTCTTTGTTGAAGATAACTATATAAACATTTACTTTTTGTATTTTCCACTCAGGGTGGCAGCAATAAACTGTGGGGGGTTGCTGTTATTTTCCACATAGGATGGCAGTAATAAAACTGTGAGAAGTGCTGTTATTTTCCACTTAGGATGGCAGTAATAAACTGTGGGGGGTGCTGTTATTTTCCACTCAGGAGGCAGCAGTAATAAACTGCGAGAGGGGGGGGAGGGGGGGTTGCTGTTATTTTCCACTTAGGATGGCAGCAATAAACTGTGGGGGGGTGCTGTATTTTTTCCACTTAGAGATGGCAGTAATAAACTGTGGGGGGGCTGTTATTTTTCCACTTAGGATGGCAGTAATAAACTGTGAGGAGTGCTGTTATTTTCCACTTAGAGTGCAGTAATAAACTGGGGGGTTGCTGCCAGCAATAAAACTGGGGGGGGGGGGGGGGGGGGGGGGGGGGGGGGAGGTTGCTGTTATTTTCCACTTAGGGTGGCAGTAATGAACTGTGGGGGCTACTGTGACATTGAAAAAATAACTGTAGCTGCAAGGCGTATTAGGATGGTGATGAACAAACAGAGAGTGCACTGGCCTTGATGAGAGAGAGAGAAAGAGGGAGACACAGAGAGAGAGAGAGAGAGAGAGAGAGAGAGAGAGAGAGAGAGAGAGGAGGGGAGAGAGAGAACAGAGAGAGAGAGAGAGAGAGACAGAGAGAGAGAGAGAGACAGACAGAGAGAGAGAGAGAGAGAGGCGCGGAAGGGCGAGCAAGACGGATAAGCAGAGGCAGACAGATATAGGTAGTGAGAGGGGGGGGGGCGTGCAGGGAAGGAGGAGGAGGAGGAGGAGGAGCTAGAGAGAGAGAGAGAGAGAGAGAGAGAGAGAGAGAGAGAGAGAGAGAGAGAGAGAGAGAGAGAGAGAGAGAGAGAGACAGACAGACAGACAGACAGAGACAGACAGACAGACAGAGACAGACAGACAGAGAGAGACTATGAATACAAAAACACACACACACACACACACACACACACACACACACACACACACACACACACACACACACTTACACACACACACACACACACGCACTCATACACACACACACACACGCGCGCGCGCGCGCGCAGAGAGAGAGAGAGAGAGAGAGAGAGAGAGAGAGAGAGAGAGAGAGAGAGAGAGAGGAGAGAAGTGGTTTATTGGAAGAGTTTGTATAGTTCGAAAGTTTTTTTTTTCTTTTGATTCAAGGTTGTCGAGTGGGGGCGGGTGTCGAGTTTTCAGACAGCACGTCATACTTCAAATCTTTTTTTTTTCTACTGTTGTACATATAACTACGAAATTATTTCCACAAAACGTAGATAGGAAACAAAGAAAGAAAAGTGGGCGCGTACTCTCTGTACATGCAATGCATATTTTGAAACAAACTCTGAGGGAAAAAAAACCATCATGAATCAAGTGTGTGTGTGTGTGTGTGTGTGTGTGTGTGTGTGTGTGTGTGTGTGATTGTAGTTATCACAAAGTTTGCAATAAAAATGATTGATATGTATGTGTGTGTATGTGCGTATGTAGGTATGTAAGTATGCATGTATGTAGGTACGTAAGTATATATTTGTGTATGTATGCACGTACGCTGATATGTATACATGCATGTGTATATGTATGCATGTACGTGTGTACATAGGTAGTGCATACGTGTGTGTGTGTGTGTGTGTGTGTGAGTGTGTGTGTGTGTGTGTGTGTGTGTGTGTGTGTGTCTTTCTGTCTGTCTGTCTGTCTGTCTGTCTGTCTGTCTGTCTCTACCTGTGTCTGTCTTTCTGTTTATCTATCTATCCATCTATCAGTCGAGAGAGAGAGAGAGAGAGAGAGAGAGAGAGAGAGAGAGAGAGAGAGAGAGAGAGATGGTAGGTTTAATACAGAACAAAGAGGCAAAAAAACAACAAAAAAACAAACAAAAAAAAAAAAAACAACACAAAAAGACGCGTCTGTGTTATAGCACTATGGACCTTATGCCTGCAATGGTATAATGGGTTGCATCGACCATCATGTTGTGGTGGGCATACAGTGAATGGTTTATACTATATCCGGCAATATAGTGGATGATTTATCCGGCATATTGTAGCGAGTTGTGCTATATCAGTCATGCTGTGCTGGGTGGTACTGTGACTGATATGTCGTGTTGCAGAGTGCTTGTTCTTAGCGATGCATCAAGATTCAGGGAAGCTACAATACATGCAGAAAAATGTTTCAGTACAGTATTACCAGACAGAAGAGTCCACAATCCCTATTGTTTACACTTCAGACGTTGTAGCCGGCCGTTTTGTCCGACCCGGCCGTTTTGTCCGAGGTTGGACAAAACGGCCGGGTCGGACAAAACGGCCGGCTACAGACGTCATTAATAAACTGCTGTGAGTTTGTTCTGAAAATATCTGGATGTTTTCATAGTTTTATGGATATTTTCCCTTTTTTCTGTGTAGACTTTCTTTGGGTACTTTTTTTTTTTTTTTTTTTTTTTTTTTTTTTTTTTTTTACTTTCGGGTTCTGCCTTTGGACTTTGCTTCGGGGTTTTGCTTTGGGGTTTTGCTTGCTTTTGGGTTTTGCGTTTTGGATTTGCTTTTTCTTTGCTTTCGGATTTTGCTTTGGGGTTTTTTTTTTTTTTTTTTTTTTTGCACCTGGCACAATGTTGTCAAAGAATATTGACAAATCACACACACAGAATTGGAAGCGAAATATGAAAGACGCACAGTGAAAACGTATGTAAGCAAATCCAAGGCATCGGTCACAAAGAGGAGTAAAAGACTCTGGAATTACTGTCTGAAAAGTAACGAGGTGCCTGACAGGCCGGCTGAAAGCCGCTGCCTGTCTGTGGTATTGACTTGAGGAGGGGTCGCAGAACGCACCCTGGTTTTACGACCCCTTCACCAGAATATGGACAGGCAGACACAGCATCCTGAAAGAGAAGAGGCAGTAAGGGGGGGGGGGGGGGGGGGGGGGGGGGGGGGGGGGGGGGGGGGGGGGGGGGGGGGGTCAAGGGCAGGAGAACTTATTCTGGATCAGCTAATGAAGTACAAACACGTTCACCAAGAAAGATGATGATGGGGGTGGGGTGGGGGAGGGAGGGGGATATTGTGTAGTGAGGGACAGTTTGTTTTACCATCAGTACTTGCTTATGACGTATTTATGTTTTTTTTTTTTATATAGGTTTGATTTGAGATTATTTTGTTACATTTTTGGAAAGGGGGGTCAGTCAAGGTGTGTGTGTGTGTGTGTGTGTGTGTGTGTGTGTGTGTGTGTGTGTGTGTGGTGTGTGTGGTGTGGTGTGTGTGTGTGTGTGTGTGTGTGTGTGTGTGTGTGTTGTGGTGTATTGTGTGTGTGTGTGTGTGTGTGTGGTGTGTGTGTGTGTGTGTGGTGTGTGTGTGTGTGTGTGTGTGTGTGTGTGTGTGTGTTGTGTGTGTGTGTGTGGTGTGTGTGTGTGAGTGAGAGAGAGAGAGAGAGAGAGAGAGAGAGAGAGAGAGGTGTGTGAGAGTGGAGAGAGAGAGAGAGACTGAGACAGATCTAGAATTTATTTCCAGGTTTGGAAAGAAGAGAGAGAGAGAGTAGAGATGATGATCAGAGAGAGAGACAGAGAGAGACAGAGAGGAGAAAGAAATCAATATTTCCATGTGGATTAATACTGATGAAAGGCAGTAACGGATTATAGCAGAAGCAGTAAGATGATGGGGAGTTGGGTAGGAGGGGGGGGAGGGATTATTAAGAAGTGCGAGAGACAGACAGCCAGACAGCCAGCCAGCCAGACAGACAGACAGACAGTGATTGAGAGGGCCGTCAACATCGCCTTTGGAGCCAGCCGTTGTGATCCCTGCCCAAAGCTGCAGGTAAAGAGAGAGTATAACCGCTACCACCGCCAGATCAAAGGAGCAGGCACCGCGGATAAACAGTACTTCTTTGAGTCTCGGTGATGGGGAACAGAGTGGTAAAAAAAAAAAAAAAAAACGGTAGCAGCCCTCCATCCTCTCCCCTTACCCCCCCCACCTCTTCTATCCCCGGACCCACTCCAAAAGGAAAATTCGTTCACTGTTGACTCTGTACTTGTGCACTGAGAAGTACTTGTGCACCGAGAAGGTTAACAAGTACTTGTGCACTGAGGTCAACAAGTACTTGTGCACTAAGAAGGTTAGCAGGTACTTGTGCACTGAGAAGGTTAGCAAGTACTTGTGCACCGAGAAGGTTAGCAAGTACTTGTGTACCAAGTTAGCAAGTACTTGTGCACTTAGAAAGTTAACAAGTGGAGGCTGCCGTTTCGATCTCATAGTCAAGGAACCTGACGATTCATGTTGATGAAACGCTCCGTACTTGCTCACGAAAAAAAAAAAGATGATTGGGGTGGGGGGGGGGGGGGGTGGGGGATTATTATTTCTTTATGTGCATACTTGCCTTCCCTGTATATATCCATGTTGGAATGCAAATTTTACAAGAAAGTTTTTTAAAAATTTATTGTGTAGTGAGAGATAATCTGTTTACCTGCTCTTGATGTATTTCTGTTATGTGGCGATATTTTTTTAAGGTTTGATTTCAGATTATTATCTGTTAGATTTGGGTAAAAGATTTAGGAATGTGTGTGTGTGTGTGTGTGTGTGTGTGTGTGTGTGTGTGTGTGTGATATCTTTAGAATTTCCCTCCTGATCCATGCTTGCCAAGAATATAGATTCAAGGTCTAGAAAAACAGGTTATAGAAGGAGCGGTCAGACAGACAGATTACTGGTGTGCTCTTCATCAACATGAGTATAGTATACATGGGGCTGCCTCTCTCTCTCTCTCTGTCTCTCTCTGTCTCTGTCTCTCTCTGTCTCACTCTCTCTGCCTCTCTCTCTCTCTCTCTCTCTCTCTCTCTCTCTCTCTCTCTCTCTCTCTCGTGTGTGTGTGTGTGTGTGTGTGTGTGTGTGTTGTGTGTGTGTGTGTGTGTGTGTGTGTTTTTCACTGTCTTCCGGTTAAACACGCGTACACACACACACACACACACACACCACACACACACACACACACACACACACACACACACACACACACACATATATATATATATATCATGCCTAAACCCTCTTTGTATATAACGCACAAGATCAGCCACGCATGTTAAAGATTCCGTGACCCTTGTCAGGTCAGGTCTAATGCCCAAGACCAGCTACGTATGTTTAAGATCCTGTGACCCATGTCAGGTCCAGTTAACGCACGAGATCAGCTAAGTATGTAAAAAAAAATCCCGTGACCCTATGTCAGGTCAAGTTTAAAACACGAGATCAGCTACATACGTGAAAGATCCTGTGACCCATGCCAGGTCAAATTTAACGCACAAGATGGGCTACGTATTGAAAAGATCTAGTGACCCATGTCAGGTCAAGTGTAACGCACAAGAGCAACTACGTATGTAAAAGATCCAGTGATCCATGTCAGGTCAAGTGTCACGCACAAGATGGGCTACGTATGTAAAAGATCCAGTGACCCATGTCAGATCAAGTGTAACGCAGCAAGATGGGCTACGTATGTAAAAGATCTAGTGACCCATGTCAGGTCAAGTGTAACGCACAAGATCAGCTACGTATGTAAAAAGATCCAGAGATCCGTGTCAGGTCAAGTGTAACGCACAAGATCAGCTACGTATGTAAAAGATCCAGTGACCCATGTCGGGTCAAGTTTAACGCATAAAGATGGGCTACGTATGTGAAAGATCCAGTGATTATCTCGGGTCAAGTTTAACGCACAAGATGGGCTACGTATGTGAAAGATCTTATAACCTATGTCAGGTCAAGTTTAACGCACATTAGTGTAAGATCCAGCTACATATGTGAAAGATCACAAGTGACCCATGCCAGGTCAAGTGTAACGCTCAAAATCAGCTGAGTATGTAAAAGAACCAGTGACCCATGTTAGGTCAAGTTTAACACACAAGATTGGCTACGTATCGTGACCCATGTCAGGTCAACTTTGACGCACAAGATTGGCTACGTATGTGAAGGATCCCGTGACCCATGTCAGGTCAGTTTGACGCACAAGATGGGCTACATATGTGAAAGATCTCATGACCCATGCCAGTTCAAGTTTGACGCACAAAATGGGCTACGTATGTGAAAGATCCTGTGACCATGTTAGGTCAAGTGTAACGCACAAGATCAGCTACGTATTTAAAATATCCAGTGACCCATGTCAGGTCAAGTTTAACGCACAAAATCAGCTACGTATGTAAAAGATCCTGTGACCCATGTTAGGTCAAGTGTAACGCACAAGATCAGCTACGTATATAAAATATCCAGTGACCCATGTCAGGTCAAGTTTAACGCACAAAATCAGCTACGTATGTAAAAGATCCTGTGACCCATGTTAGGTCAAGTGTAACGCACAAGATCAGCTACGTATATAAAATATCCAGTGACCCATGTCAGGTCAAGTTTAACGCACAAAATCAGCTACGTATGTGAAAGATCCTGTGACCTATGTCAGGTGAAGTGGTTTTAGAGCTCAGCAGACTACGGAGGCCTCATCAGGATTGATGTCAGCAGCAGGGGGAGGTTGAGGGAGGGTAGAGGTGGGTTATGGAAATACAACAAACCCCCCCCCTCCATCCCCCCAACACGTCAAGGATATGTTTGGAGTGGGGGCCACATTGCCCAGCCTATCTATCCTCCTAGCTGTCCGTTGGAATGTTTTGATCTCTCAAGCAGCAGGAAGAGCGTGTTTGTTGCTCAGTATCATTTCTTCCCTGACTGTGAGTCATAGGGCAAGAGGTGACGGACGCAGTCAGGGCTGTCTACACACACACACACACACACACACACACACACACACACACACACACACACACACAAACACACACACACACACACACACACACACACACACACACACACACACACACACACACACACACCTTAAGCCATGCCTAGCGGAGCGGAGATAATAATTATTATGGTCACCAGCCCTGTCCTTCATGCTATCCATCCAGGATTTCTTCCGTCTTCCGCCTGTCTCTAAAACATCCCACCCTTCACTGTGCCGTGCAGTATGGTCTTCGACAGGGGCCGTCATGGCGATGTACATGATGCTGTTGTATTGTTTGTCCGTCGAGACGACGAAGACCATCTAGTCATCCTGGAATCAGGGGTGAGTGCGTAGATGGCTGGTCAGGTCGATCTGCGCCCGGAAAGACCTATCACAATACGGACAGGGATGGTGGCGGCAGTTGGAGATCTGCTGACACTGGTCTTCCTGATCATCCTGCGCTGCTCATCTGCAGCAATTCTGTTACTTCCACAGGTTTCTGCACCTTTGCACATGATGGTACTGGGCAAGGCAAAATGCAAGTTTATTCACAGAAAAGATCTAAAGCAACACAGATTTTATATTCAATATAAAACTGACCAGTCAATTTTCGAGAAAAAAAAGGCCATCTTCTGACGTAACAAACAGCACACAACGCTCAAGACAATAATTCAATGGTAATAGCATGAGAATCGAGCCAGCCTGTTATGTAGTGTTTGATGGCTACAAGATATTATTGTCTGCCAGACTGAGTGAAAGAAAATCTGAAATGAGACACGAAACAGTAGACAGTAAATAAAGAAATTTATTGTTTACTGTTCCCTGCTTCATTTAAGATTTCCTTTTCATACCAGTCAAACTCAGGTTTTCTGTGTTCATTACTGTTCGTCCGTGTGTTTGTATAAATATATTCAAGATCAAAAAGGCTGTGCCAGTCTTGAATGAATGTTAATTGTGTTTAGCTCTTGTCTCAATCCAGTTTCTTGTTGCTATGTAGATGTGTCAAGTACAAAGTTTATGGGCAAGCTTGGAACATCCTTTTTTTTTTGGGGGGGGGGGGGGGGGGGGGGGGGGGCGTGCGGGGGAAGGGAGGGGGGATGTTCCTTGTTTGTTGTGTGTGCTCTCTGTGTTCTCATTTCTGCCAGGCGATTCGGTGTCGTAAGCAACATTCGTTTGGAGTCATGGGCCTGTGGTTATCATTTCATCGTGGGATCAAGGGTGACTCCGCTTGTTTTGCTATTTGCCAGCCTTTGTGTTGACTTGTGCCTGATTTGATCATATGCCTTCTGCTCCTTGTATCAGTAGAGGAAACTCGACAGAAAACTCAGTTTTGAAATATCACTGTTGCTCATGGTTAATCACTGTGTGGGTCCTCAGCGGTTCGCTAAGCTTGGAATATGACACATTTTATCTGGCCCATTCTACAAAATCGCCCCGAAGTCGTCTTAGTCTTAGCTGAGCGATATGGCCACAAACGGTTAGGTGTTCAGTTCCATTATTTTGACCTGAGGGTAAGATTAGCTTCCTCTGTGATAATCTGTCGTAAACAGGCTGGATTTGTAAGGTCTTTGGGAATGCTGTAATCGAGCGGTCTGTTTCAGCCACACAATTACTGCCACTGCTTTCTTTCTTTTTTTTTTTTAACTAAAGAATGTGCCGTTTTACTTGTTCAGACAGTAGGTTTTGAGTCACTGTCATGCTGTGCGAAGTGTGGGTAAACAGTAGGGGAATGCTGCCCGTCCTTCGCTTGGGAAACCAACCCAGCACGACCATTAGTGTTTAGTTTAGACGGTTGTTTTAAATAGCTGTCATGCCCCTTGATTGGGCTTCGGTGGTCGGCTGGGCTAAAACCCTTATGAATGGGCGTGACGTGACCTGGCCGCCATGCCAGTTGTTGTTGTTGTTGCTTTGGGAGGGGGAGTGCATTTGTGACATGTTTGTGATTATAAGCTTAATTCCCTTCTGTTTTCGAAAGTAAATAGTGCTCAACCGTTCACAAATTTTGAGCCGTGAGTGATTTCATTGTTAGGGATGATGGAAATAACATAATGTAACATAAAATGATGAGATCTATCCTGAAGAAGCTTCCTGTAGTCAGCCGGACGACAAACAGTGTGACCTGACTTTACATGATGAGAAAACAAGCGGTGCATTCCTATCCATGCTGCCCCTTTCGGTGTGTTCCAGAAGTTAGCTGAAGACACTGATGCTCATCCAGCACTCTGACAACCCCTCCGGAACGCCAGAGAATGTGTCTGACCAGACCACCCTGAATCCAGCAGGAGGACGACCGTAGAGCGATCGTAACCTTACGGGGCTGACCACGCGCTGTTACGGTACGTTTTTGTCGTCCCGATACGTTTTGTCGTCGGCGACGAAAAGTTCCTGTGTTTCGTCACTTGGCCATTGTTACGGCAAATTTTGTCGTCTCGATACATTTTGTCGTTGACGCAGTGCCTGCGTTTCGTCATTTATTGTCGCCTGGGATGACAGATTGTGCCGGCGTGTACACTGAGAGCGCACTGTTTTGCCCTTCGGTGTTATGTTGAAAAGTTTGAGTTCGGTGTAACTGGATTCGTTGGCGCCCTGGTCTTAGGTTCCAGCCAGTGTGAACTGGAAATGTAAAGGCTTCTTTTCCAAGGCCTGTGTGTGTGTGTGTGTGTGTGTGTGTGTGTGTGTGTGTGTGTGTGTGTGTGTGTGTGTGAGACAGAGAGAGAGAGAGAGAGGGGGGGAGAGATAGAGAGAGAGAGGCAGAGACCAGGACAGACACAGAGACAGAGACAAAAAGACAGACAGAGACAGACAGACAGAGGTTTTCGACTGCACGTATGTTTGAATCTGTTTGTTAGAACGACAGGGAATTTGATCAGTTTTCAAAGCAAACAGTTTGTCGTTTGTTTTGTGTTCTCTCTCTCTCTCTCTCTCTCTCTCTCTCTCTCTCTCTCTCTCTCTCTCTCTCTCTCTCTCTCTCTCTCTCTCTGAGGTAGCAGGACACCGCGACTGGTTGTACGTTCGTATGTCTGCCTTAGCGTGCTTCTTAATCCGTGTCTGTCCATGCAAAACTTTCTCATTCTATTTTGCCAATGATGAATGGCCGATTTTCGTGCAGTTTACTGCAGGAGGGTTGTCGGGACATGTCGATGTGACTCCCACAGCGCCGGAACTAGTGATTATGAATTTCGCAGGTTATGAAACCAGGTGAAAAACAAATAGACAGTATGCTTACTTTCAAAGTGAGGTGAGTGCAGATGGAAATTGAAACAAATTTCTCAAAAGAAGCATTGGTGCTGAACTTACAGCTCTGGTTCCGGCGCTGAGCATAATCTCACAGTCTACGAAGAGGGACTTTCTGGTTCTGTCGGATTCGCTGTCAGCTTTGGAGCCATAGCTGACCGCAGCCTCCATTATCCCGAACTTCTCCACTTCTTTGAACTTTTTACCAGGTTGAAAGTGGAGGGTTACAACATTGTTCTGGCTTGGGTTCCCGGTCGTGTTGGCATCAGAGGGAATGAAATGGCTGATCGCCTGGCCATTAATGCCACAACAGGAAAATGTCCAACATATATAACCCCTGCTCAGATCTGAAACCCAAAATTAACGATTATGTCAGAGACCTCTGGCAGGAGGATTGGAATACACAGACTGATAATAAACTCTTTCTGATCCGTCCAAACCTTAAGGAATTCCTCTCATCTATGTCTGGCGGTTGTAAAGAAGAAACAGTTCTATGCGCTGGCTGCACACTGGCCATTCGTATTTACCCATTTATACCTTTTAAAGAGTGAAGAAGCTCCATGGCGCATTCCATGTCATGTGCCACTCACAATGAAACATGTTCTTTTAGAGTGTTGGAACTTGCATGATGTGAGACACAAACATTTTACAGCAGATTCCATGAAAACCTTGTTGAGAGACGTTCCACCTGACACGATCTTTGAGTTCTTGAAAGGGATTAACATTTTTCATCGGATCTGAGATTTTACAGTGGAAAGATTTTAAACATACTTTCAGATGGGTTTTTTCGATGTATTTTAAAGAAATGTGTAAATGATTGACTTGTGAGTTGATTTTAACGTGGGTGACAGCCCTGATGTGGCCCTTTGCGGTCGGCTGGGCTATAAGCAACATTATCTTATCTTATCTTAGTGAGAAATGATAGCTGAAGAACAACGTTTTAGCCTACAGTTCGCTCATTATACGTGGATCGCAAACCTTTAATTTCCCACGAACTGTTTTTCACCCCTGTCTCCGCTCATGCCGCCCTGCCAGATCATGCTTCCTGAGGTGATCCATGTGTCTGAAAGAGATCAGCTGGAGACATCTCCACGGTTTAGTTCCAGCTTCAGAGGGTGGTTTTATCTGCACTCTTCCTCATTTTTTTTTTCCGTTCGTAGTAGTTTTGTTCTGAGCACTTCCTACAAATCTTGGAGAGGAAAGAGCGCCACCAAGCGTGTCCACACATGACGGTCAGTCAGACAGTCACTTGTCGGATCGGTCAACCCCTGGGGCCGTACTTACATGTCGTGGGTAACGGGGAAGTTACCTACTATCTCGTTGTAAGCTCGAAAGTCCGTTACTTGCAGATCCATATGTCGAGAGTAACCTTTAATCTCGTGGTTTGCAGTGGGTGAGGGGTGGGTAACGTACTACGTAGATAGGGCATGAGTTCGTCGTGGGTTAGATCAAAACAAAGCCATTGGACACGTTCAATGATCACGAACTTCACGCAAAGTGAAGATTTCGTCATCACAACATCTTTCAGCTGACACACACTCTCGAGAAGATATTGCATTTGATTTGTACAGACTGAGACACGGAACTCGGCCCCCTGCTCTACAAGTGTGTCTGCTACGATAGTTGGCTTAGCTCTTGGTGTGTGTGTGTGTGTGTGTGTGTGTGGCTGTGTGTGTGTGTGTTCGTGTCTTCGTGCCTGTGTGTGTCACTGTTACTTTGTGTCAGTGTGTGTGTGTGTGTGTGTGTGTGTGTGTGTGTGTGTGTGTGTGTGTGTGCGCGCGTGCGTGTGTGTGTGTGTGTGTGTGTTTATGGCCTTTTAATAGTTTTTATCAACCTTGTTTTTAGTTAAGCTGCTGCTTTTTCAGTCTTCGTGTGTGTCTGTGTCAGCGTGTTTGTGGGCACGCGCAGAAGGTTGGGGGTTATTCAAGACACACGCAGAAGGAGGGAATCCCTATTTTATCTGACCTTCACCCTTTACTTTCTGGACACTTCGTAGGTAGAAACCGAGACAAAACCCAGAGGATATAGGTACAAAAGTAGAATGCGCTGAACCCAGACGGTATGTACCCAGGAGTTAATCTCGTCGTAGAAGTAGGTTTACCGACGACATGTAAGTACGGCCCCTGGATTGCCACAGACCGCGAACAGTGGATTACTGTGACGCGAGGTGGACGTAAAAACCATGTGAACTGGGTCATCAATCATAAGGGGAACAAACTTGAAAAAGCAAAAAAAAAAAAAAAAAAAAAAAAGTACTGTACCGCCGAACTGAAATGACAGACAAATTACTGGACAAAACACGACGCGTTTCGACCTCTTTGGTCTTCTTTGGGCAAAGACAAACAACACTGAAGACAATGAAAACGAAGAAAGAACAATTACTTATCACGTCAAATTGGATGCGAAATGGGTGTGGAATGAAAAACGAGGCTGCTGGGAAGGAGGCACTGGGCGCACCTGGGCGCATGGAACGCAAAATGGGATTGGGCGCAGTTGGGAGCAAAATGAACGTGGAATGGAAACGAGTCTTCTGGGAAAGAGACGAGGCTGCTGGGAGGAAGAGGAACCTTATCATCGGGACACGGATCGCCAGTAAAACAAGTGAAGGAGCTGACCTATGACCTTCTCAGATTCTTGCAGGGTATTCTAGGACTATACCTGCAGGGAGACGGACAGATCTGGAACAGACCATCACGGTGGAAGGTCACGGGGTGTGTGGCATGGTACAGGTGACTCCTAACTCCATTAGCATGGCTGACGGTGATCCAGCATCCAGCAGAACTAGTGCCGTACGGAGCATCGCCATCAGTCAAGCGTGTGCTTCAACAGGAGACCACGAGGATGAAGCAGGTGGAGAACTGAATAATAAGAAGATAGAGGGCATTGTCAAGAAAGGTCGCTGAAAGACTTCTCTGGTCAGCGAATTTCGTTCGTTTTGAGTTGGACACACCACCCCATTGCCCCCCTGTCTTTCTCAGTTGCTTCCCTCTGTCTGACTGATTCTCTCTCTCTCTCTCTCTCTCTCTCTCTCTCTCTCTCTCTCTCTCTCTCTCTCTCTGCATGCAGTGAGTGACACAAATTTGTTGCGTCTTTATTACATTCTCACACAGGATAAAGCATGATGTATGTGTGATTGGCCACGGAGGGCTCATTTAAACCGATGCTCTCTCTCTCTCTCTCTCTCTCTCTCTCTCTCTCTCTCTCTCTCTCTCTCTCTCTCCTGTCAGTTATATTATGGTTAGAGTACACATTTTCTGGCCCATTAACAAGGTTGACTAAAAACAATGGACCAAACGATGGGGTATGCTGCACACCCTAGATGCAAGCTCATTGTGGCTTGTCTACCGGGGCATTACGGATGTTGTTTGTTGGCTCTTGATCTTTCCTTTGATGTATACTGGTCTGACATGACAGAAAAAAACTTAATCACGTCTAAGAAAACTATCCAGTTACTTCCACTTTTTTCTTCTTTCTGACTGTCTTTATTCATTAAGGAGCACCAGACAGACGGACTGTGACGCACGCACAGACAG
>JADBJO010007941.1:101116-103776 GCA_016801955.1 Conus betulinus
ACAAGACTTCAGGGAGCACATTGCAAAGAGTGGGAGTTGGAGAGAGGGGGCGGGCATGGGGGCTGAGGGGGGGGGGGGGGGGCGGGCAGAGAGCAAGTAATAGAGAGAGAGAAGGAAAAAGAGAATGGGGCAGGGGGAGGTAAGGATAGAAAGAGAGTCACTTCAGACTGAAAATGTTATCACTTAAATTAGTCGTACCTTGACTACCAGTGTGTCAGTGTGTCCCTTCCCGTGGTCTTTGCCAGACCATCTTAGAGAGAGAGAGAGAGAGAGAGAGAGAGAGAGATAGAGAGAGAGAGAGAGAGAGAAAGACAGACAGAAGAGAGAGAGAGAGAGAGAGAGGAGATGAGAGAGAGCGAAAGACCGTCAGAGAGGGCGGTTTCTCTCTATCTTTGAATTGCCCTTGTCTTAAACCTCATTATCTTTAACTGGCTGAGTTATTTCACACGCTTTCTCTGCCTTACCTTACCCCTCCCACCATTGCACGCTGCTGCTGAGCTTCAGGCCCTTCTGACTTTGGTGATGAGGTTCTGACTTATGGTGATGATCAATCAGGAAACAGAGAGCAGGTTCTGACTATGGTGATGATCAGTCAGGAAACAGAGAGAAGGTTCTGACTATGGTGATGATCAATCAGGAAACAGAGAGAAGGTTCTGACTATGGTGATGATCAATCAGAAACAGAGAGAAGTTTCTGACTTTGGTGATGATCAATCAGGAAACAGAGAGAAGGTTCTGACTATGGTGATGATCAATCAGGAACAGAGAGAAGGTTTCTGACTTTGTGATGATCAATCAGGAAACAGAGAGAAGGTTCTGACTTTGGTGATGATCAATCAGGAAACAGAGAGAAGGTTCTGACTATGGTGATGCAATCAGGAAACAGAGAGAAGGTTCTGACTTTGGTGATGATCAATCAGGAAACAGAGAGAGGTTCTGACTGTGGTGATGATCAATCATGAAACAGAGCGAAGGTTCTGACTGTGGTGATAGATGACAATCAGGAAACAGAGAGAAGGTTCTGACTGTGGTGAGATCATCAGGAAACATACAGAGGCAGAAGGGCATGGTAAGGGAGGGAGAGGAAGCACAGACGCAGACGTGCACAGAGTGACAAAGAGACAAAATAGACAGAGAGAGAGAGAAGAGAGGAGAGAGAGAGGAGAGAGACAGACCGACAGACAGACAGACAGACAGACGACACAACACACACACACACACACACACACACACACACACACACACACACCACACACACACACACACACACACACACACACACACACACACACACGCACACACACAGACAACACACACACACACGCACACACATACGCACACACACATACGCTCTCTCTCTCTCTCTCTCACACCCACACACACACACCACACACACACACACCCACACACACACACACACACACACACACACACACACACACACACACACACACACAGAGCGGGTGTTTTGGTTATTTTTATACGAAATTCAGTAACGTTTAATGATTGCCAGCCTGACATTTTCACATATGTCATCTTGTCGAACATGAGCCGAAACATCATTAACTTAGTTTTATTCACCACGCAGAAGCTTTGCCGAGTATTGTCATGTTACGGTGTTGCTTTCTGTGTTGATCTCTGTGTGTGTGTGTGAGTGTGTGTGTGGTGTGTGTGTGTGTGTGTGTATGTGTGTGTGTGTGTGGGTGTGTTTGTGAGAGAGAGAGAGAGAGAGAGGAGGAGAGAGAGAGAGAGGAGAGAGAGCGAGAGAGAGAGATTGTTTGTCCCTGCTCCACTCTGTACATCTGCATCTCCTTTCCCTTCTTTTCCTACACTCACTGCATATCATCATCATTTCCCCACACCCCCCCCTCTCTCTCTTTCTCTCTTCTCTCTCTCTCTCACTCTCTCTCTCTAGCTCATCTCTCTCTTTTATTATCCACAACACCCGTTCATCCACATAACCGTGATCCTCACCCCCCCCACATTCGTACGCTCCTAACACACCCCTCCTCTGCAACGCTCATCTCCCTCACACCCTTCCTTCACTCCCTTGCTCGTCATTGCTCGCTCCACAGCTCCTACCCCCTCCCCCCCCCCTTTTTCCCTTTCCCCATTTCCCTCCATCCCTCCCCGTTCCATCCTTCTCAGCTTCTCGACCTACTCCCATCATCATTCCACAAAACCGTCTCCCCCCCCCCCCCCCCCCCCCGTTCCCATGACCGCTGTGTGCCCGATCCACATTCCACATCATTCCCGAGATTCCTCACCCAACATCCTCCCCCCCCCCCCCCCAACCTTACGACCGCGGTGGTTCTCGACGACCACCCTCACCCCAACCACAACCCACAACAGTGCTACGGTTACAGGATGTTTCTTTGATCCCCATCACCAGCAGCCCCCCCCCCCCCCCCCCGGCCATACCACTACACACACAATAAGCGTTCAGCTTGTTGCTCTGCTCACTGTGTATTGTGTAAACATGGTACGTACCTGTGATTAAAGAGGTGTTGTTAAACCAGGTCCCCCCTCTCTGTTTGGAAGACTGTGGATGGCGATGGTGTGGTGAATGAAACGTCCACTCTATCAGTCAGCATCCTCCACACAGCCAGTGGGGCTAACGTATCTGAGCTCTTCTGGTCATGGTAACAACACTTGAGGGA
>JADBJO010007942.1:0-7500 GCA_016801955.1 Conus betulinus
GAGAGAGAGAGAGGGAGAAGAGAGAGAAGAGAGAGGACAGAGACAGAGCAACACAGAAGGGCGGTGTGGGTGGGGTGTGTGTGGGTGTTGTGGGTTGGGGGGGGGTGTGGGGGGGGGGGGGGGGGGGGGGGGGTGGGGGGGGGGGGGGGGGGGGGGGAGGAGAGCGAACAAGATTGCTTGGGGAAAGCTGTGACAGGCGGGGGGGGGGGGAGCAGAGAACATTACCGGAGAGAGAGAGAAAGAGAGAGAGAGAGAGGAGGAGCGAGGGAGGGGGAGAGAGAGAGAGAGAGAGAAGAGAAGAGAGAGAGAGAGAGAGAGAGAGAGAGACGAAGAAAGAGAGAGAGACGAGAGCACTTCTCCTTGGACGACCTGTAGGTCGAATGATCTTCGACAGTTCAAGGACACGTTTCATTTCCCCATACCCAGACAAAAGGGGTCAACAGAAGAACCCCACCCTACCCCACCCCCACCCCCCCCCCCCCCCCCTCTTTTTTTTTTTTCCACCGCACGCTCATCCATTCCCTCCCCCCCAACCCAACCCACCCCATAACCCCCCACCGCCCTCCGCACGTCTATTATATTAGCAAAATGGATACAGTCAGCCCCTTCACTTCAGGAGCAGCGGCTGTGTGCTACTCTACTACTCTTCTACTTGATGTTCATCTTGATGGTTAACCACGAGGGCTCTGAAGCAGAAACGACGCTGGCGCTGATACCTCGCTTGTTGTTGCACACGGGGAGTGATTCAGGTTCTTCAGGGAAGTGGAGGGGGGGGGGGGGGGGAGGGGAGGGTAGGGGGGGGGGGGATGGGGTAGTGAGGGAAGGAATGAGGAGTGGGGAGAGGAATAGGTAATAGGAAAAGGTTGGGGGGGGGGGGAGGGGGGAGAAGAGGAGTGCGAGGATATAGAAGGTGGAAAGGTGTGGGGGAAAGAGAAGGGGGGGGGGGGCGGGGGGGGGGGGGGGGGGGGGCTCAGGACTGTCACAGATTCGTGCGCACCTACCCTGACTGAGAAAAAAAACAACGGAAAAATCGGAAGGGAAGGGGGAGATACAGGGAGGAGAGGGGGTTAGACTGGGGGAGGATGAAGACTGTGGAGGAGAGACGTTGGGCAGGGAGGAAGTGACGAGGGAGGGCAACAGAAACTCACATTCTTAATTGAAACGTTTAAGTTTTTCTTTCCTTTTATTTTCTTTCTTTTTTTTTTTTCAATTGCGTTCTCTCGTTTTATCTTTCATGTTCAAGTGTGTCTTTTTTTTTTTTCGCTCATTTTGAACTCTTTTTTTAATGATTATGATTATGATATTTGTTCTTTCTTTTCCTATTCTGTTTTATAAATTGCCTGTGTTTCTTATATATCAATGGGGAATGACAAAACTTATGTTCGAGCCTTTTTCCTTTTTTGTCCTACAAGCACTTTTTTCCTTTTTATTTCTTCTTTTTTTTTTTTTTTTCGCCTTTATTTTTATCGTAACATATACTGAGAACAAAAGTCTCTTGTGTTTTCACACCGTCATCTTCACCATCGTCGTCTTCGTCTCTCTTGTTGACGTCACGATCTTCATCATCCCCCACCATGATCCTGTCTCTCTTTCTTTTATCTGTCTGATGTTTGAGCGCCTACCTGTCGTTTGAACGGGGGCGGCCCTTCAGGTCTGTTCCCTTTAGGTCTATTCCTTCCAGGTCTATTCCCGTTAGGTCTACTTTATGTCCATTTGTTCTTAAGTGCCGCCAGATCTACTTGGAACACCTTTTAAATTCCTCCGAGATCTACTGTTTCGCAAAAATGGTTTAAAAACGGAAGTTCCATCAAGGAAAATCTTGTGTTGTAACTGTTGCTGAACATGTTTTTTTTATCGATTCATGGCCAGAATGTTACGTGTGGCACTTTTTCCCTGTTGACAGTATGTTGGAAATTATCCAAAACAAGGAAAAACGTCCTCCGCATGGTGTGTTGGTATGAATTCGGCGTGCCATGACTTCGTGCAGTACAAAGCATAGGTAACATCAGGTTCGCACGGTGTAGGTATGAATTCGGCTGCCATGACTTCGTGCAGTACAAAGCATAGGTAACATCAGGTTTATAAACGGAGTCATTTTGTTGTTGTTGTTGTTGTTGTTGTTGTTTTTTAAAGGCCTGGACGAAATGAGAAGTTGTATTCATGTGATGAGTGTGGGCACAGGCCTGAGAGGTAGGCGACTACAATTCGACTAAGAAAATCTCGGGATTTTCAAGCGCGGAGAGAGAGCGGAGAGAGAGAGAGAGCGGAGACAATTATTTTTGTTTTTCTTTTAAAAGGCCTGGGCCCAGTTGCAAGACGGGCTGATGGCGGTAGTTGGCTACTAAACCACTAGTCAAGTTGTATTCATGTGACGAAGTATTGTCAAAGGCATGAGAGGTAGATGAGTACAATTCGACTAAGAAAAGCTTAAATACGTCAGGATTTTTAAAGCCGCCCAAATGCGATTTTTTTATATTTAGTAGCACACAGTGAGTTCGTAAATATCATAGTTTTAATTTCCTATTTCCTACTTTTAGCAGTAAAGTACCAAAGGTAACCAATCGGCTATGCTAAATACTAAAATGCCACCGGCTTTTAAGGAATACTCGAAACAGTACGTGAGTAGATTTAAGGTCCTCTATTGGCGGTACTGTAATGTCTACTAATAGACTTGGGAGGAGGAATAGACTTAAAAAAACACGTAGACTTACAGGGAATAGACAAGAGGATTTTCATTTTGCGGTGACATCAATGAGTAGATCAACCGGGAATAGACCTATAGGTACCTTCCCTCTCTGTGTGTGTGTGTGTGTGTTGTGTGTTTGTGTGTGTGTGTGTGTGTGTGCGTGTGCGCGCGCGTGTATGTGTGTGCGCGCGCGCGTGTGTGTGTGTGTGCGTGTGCGTGCGGCGCGCGCGCGTGTGTTTATGTGTATGTTTGTGTGTGTGTGCGTCTTGCTAAGCTCGCACATTCTGTGTTTGAGTGATTATTTTGTGCATCCATGATATTCAAACCTTTGACAAGGCCAACGGCCAGACAAATAACACTTGTCACCTCTCTCTCTCTCTCTGTATGCATGCGTGCGCGCGCGTGCGTGCGTGTGCGTGTTGTGTGTGGTGTGTGTGTGTGTTGTGTGTGTGTGTGTGTGTGTGTGTGTGTGTGTGTGTGACATATTCAGGAAAATTCTCGATCGATGTAGCTTTTTTTCTCTATCTCTTTTCATGGCACTGGAAAATATAGTTTCTGACTACTGGAACAGAAACTATCACGTTTTTTTTTGCTTTGTTGAACACCCAGTCTAGGGTCACACAGACTGCTGTTCCTACGATCGTTTTTGTGTGCCTACAGTTCATATGGAAATTAATGATTTTATTCTGTTGTCGTCGGGGAAAAAACTAACATGAATATGAAAAAAAAAAAACTGTTTTGTGTGTGTGTGTGTGTGTGTGTGTGTGTGTGTGAGAGAGAGAGAGAGAGAGAGAGAGAGAGAGAGAGAGAGAGAGAGAGAGAGAGAGAGCACGTTAACAGCACAACAATGAAACATGTACTGTACGTATTAGTTACCTCCATATTGGCCAATCTCTAAGATCGTGCAAATACACCGACCGCTTTTTTTTTTTTTTCTTTTTCTTTTTTTTTAAATAACACTCCATACCGTCTGAGCAAAGAGAAACTGAAGAGAAAAACGAGCGATAGATATAGCGCAGACCAGCCTCAAAATATCTCATGAACAAAACAAAAAACAACAAAACAAAACAAACAAAACAACAACAACAACAACAATACACACACACACACACACACACACCACACACACACACACACCAAAACCCTTCGTCCACAACCGAAGAACGGAAGGCGGTAGTACTTACACAAAAGACGCTGCCATCACGACAGTCGATCATGACACTTATATGAGAGGGGAAAGAAGAAGAAAGACAGCTTAAGCCAAATTATCCAGTTTGATCCATACAATTCCACCCACGACTGGCAAGCCCAAACAAGAAGAGCACATATGTATATCCAGAAACCCGAACGTAGACACGCACACACTACCACCACATCGGGAACGGATGGCAATGCATAGTAATAAGAGGGACCCGTAAGAGGGGGGGGGGGGGGGGGGGGGGGGGAGGGGGGGGGGGGGAGGGGGGGGGAGGGGGAGGGGAGGGTTTATGGGGGGGGGGGAAGTGCGAGACTAGATTTGTCTTTGTTACCCGTCACCTGCTCTCGTTGGGCGAAAATCTATCGAGAGTCACACTTCGCTTCCTGTGGGGCTATCTGGAGTTATACACTCCTCGTCCTACGGCGGCACATAAAAAGGAGGTGGTGGCGGGTGGGGGTGGGGGTCAGGGTGGTGGGACTGTGGTTTGGCAAACAAGTGGTACAATATCTTTTATCAAGGGACGATCAGGTGCGGGCGGGGCTTGGTTTTGTGACGTTTTGGGGACCGTTTAGAAAAGGGCGGGATAAAGAACAGGAAAAGAGGAAAGGAGTGAAGGTGGGGGAGGGAGGTGGGTTGGCAGAGAGAGAGAAGAGAGGAGAGAGAGAGAGAGAGAGATTTCCTTCAGTTAAAGGTCTAATCCCAGTTTTTGAAGAGGGATGAAATCACAGGTAGTTTTACGATAAAATAAAAACAAAGCCATACAAAATCATAAGAAATAACCAATACCAACATGCAGACATCTTTTCCATAAAATCGGTAGGTACTTGATCACACACACACACACGCACACGCACACACAACACACACACACACACCCAGAGAGAGAGAGAGAGAGAGGAGAGAGAGGGAGAGAGAGAGAGAGGAGAGGGGAGAGAGAGAGGAGAGAGAGAGAGAGAGATTTCTTCAGTAAAGGCCATAATCCCAATCGAAGAGGGATAAAATCACAGGCAGTTTACGATAATAAAAACAAAATCATACGACATATCAAATAGGCCTACCAACAAGCAGACATCTTTTCCATAAATCAGTAGCTACTTGATGAGAAAGAAAGAAAAGAGAGAGAGAGAGAGAGAGAGAGAGGAGAGAGAGAGAGAGAGAGAGAGACAGACAGACACAGACAGACAGACAGAGAAATAACGAGGGCGATTTCCACACTCCAGCAAACACACCCCGGCAGATTATAACCAACCGACCCCCCCACACAACAAGCGACAAACAGGGACGAGAAGCAACAAGCACCAACACGACCCGTGCAGTACAAAAAAATCGACGTCACTCGCTCTACTACACCCCCGCTCCCGTACCCCTCTCCCAAATTTACCCTCGCCGAGTTTTAAGATCCTATCAACTCGATCTTCCGTCAGCTCGACGGGCAATAATAAGCTACCGTGCCACCCGAGTCACAAAGACTGCCACGTACACACAGGCACGCACATTCCTGCGGCACCCGTCCGTTCAATCCCCTGCCTATCTTTGTGTCTGGGCAGGGAATGGGTGAGTTTTACGTCCTCAGCGTAAGCTTTTAGGGACAAGTTTGTCGCCGCAGCCAGCTGCAGCGTGGAGTCGTTTGTCTGGCCAGGGAAACGACTATTGATATATAGACCTTGTTCCCCTGCTCTGTGGTATTTCGGTTAATATTAACCTTGACAGGTAGGTCTAAACACCTAACCGATTGCTACCAAACTGCGAGAACGTTGACAAAATTCGACGTATCATTTAGTCCGACACATATAAGGACTGAGACTGAAAAAAACTAAATTAAAACAACCCAGTTTCGGATTTAGGTTTTTTTTTTTTTACCATGTAAGAACCATCTTCAGTCACATACCGGTCTTTTTTTATTTCTTCCACAAGCGTACCATGAAGAGTGATGTCTTCTCATGGGTCATTCCGTACGCCATTTCTACACTCCCTTCTATCTCAGATGCGTATTTTTTCTTGTCGTGGGGTGGGTGAAAGAATAAGAATCAAAACGATGATATATCGGCGGTTTGCTATAGGGCAGGTGACACAATACAAACTGGCCGTGATCATGACGGATGGAAAGCGTCCGGTTGGCTCAGCAGTACAGCACCGAATTCGCTGTGACACGTTGCCAGTTCAGATCTCGCTGGCGCCCAACACAAATGCGCCATTTTGTCTGTCTGTCCTAAAAATGTTTCTCTCTGGCAGGATCAGTATCACGCAAGGTAAGTTTTCCAGCCTTCACTCTTTTGGGATGGTGAATCCCCGGTCTGCCGTGTCGCATTTTGAAGGCGTTCAACCTCAAAGCACTCAACCAACTTGACCGAGTCATACCTCCTTCGACATGGAGTTATTTGACAGGGGGTGGCAGATTTATAGTCCGTCTCTCGTGTTAGCGCTGAACGACAAGCAACCATTTGTCTCCATTGCGATCACAGCGTACAGGTGGGCAAATCACTTAAGTAAGTGTATGGATATATGACGCCTTTCACATGCGTGGCTATTGAACAGGCGGCTGTCTTGATTTCTGTAACACATGCATCGGACTTGATACAAGTCAGAAACTGCAGTTCCTATCTCGGATTCATGGAGGGTTGACATTGATTGAATTGAATTTCCATTATCAAAGCTGCACGAATGTTTGACACCGTTATGACCCGTTTGAAGGAGTGCTCTGAATCAGTGTGAATATGTCTCTAAGAGCCCAGGGTTGAACAGACGCAATTTTGTGGGGGGGAGTTACCACGAATTGACACCCTTTGGTCAAACCACACCAAGACAGCACCTTAGTCGATCTCCGCAATTACGTTTACCGCCCATGAACTTAGGCGCTAGATTTAATTGTTTTCGACGTGCTTATTTTTAGTTCTTCGTGATCGTCGTATTTTCGTTGAGCACTTGTAGAAAAAAAAAATCGGCCAGATAGAATGGGTAAACAGGTCTGGTTAATGCTGTCAGTAAGCATCTGAGAGAGAGAGAGAGAGAGAGAGAGAGAGAGAGAGAGAGAGAGAGAGAGAGCAATCATATCGACAAGCAAAATACGACAATAATTATTGCATTGCGCCAAACAACATTAAGCCATGGGCACTGCAGACTTACTGGCGGTTTTTCAAATACTTTGGGAACGAGACTATGCCGCCACCCGCCCCTACCTCGTCAGTTTCCCGCTTGACAGAACATTTTAATGTTGGGTTGAGCGATTCTACCCCAGGAAACTGTTGAACACACATACGGCCCTACCCTGAATTTAAAAAAAAAAAAAAAAAAAAAAGCAATAGAGCCGAAACATACTTTCTCCTTAATGTTGGAAAGCAGAGGAAGAGCGGAGGTGATTTATACTTTAAACTTAGTGGAGATCGCCTTGCACATCGGAGTTGAGAACAAAGGGTGGGTTTTGTAGATGGTTTTTATCCTTTGAATTTGTGAATTAGTGGTAGACTGACTGTCTTACCCTTGACTGTAGGAAGTAGAAGCAGGAGGAGACAGCCTTACTGCCTGAACCTGGGATCTACGGATAGCGTGGAAGCAGCCTCACCCTTAGGCCTTGAGAACAAGAGGTGGGGGTGGTGGAGGCAGTCTTAGTTTTTAAGAT
>JADBJO010007942.1:27500-37500 GCA_016801955.1 Conus betulinus
TGTGTGTGTGAGAGTGTGAGAGAGAGAGAGAGAGAGAGAGAGAGAGAGAGAGAGAGAGAGAGAGAGAGAGGGTGCATGCGTGTATGTGCAGTGTAGGGCAATACTTTTTTCTACCCTGCGAAGATTGGTAGACAAAAGTATCAATCTTCCCTTGGACGAAAGCATCTGCCCATCAGTTGACGATAATTTTGTTCTACAAAGAACTAGCTGAAGAAGAAACAGAAATGCACATTGCACTCAGCTCTAGATTATTAGTTATATTACACTCTCCGTCAATACACATTTCCGCCCGACAGTTAATCGTCGTCTGCATTCTCAGCACGTTAGAGGCCAAAGCATGACAACCCATTCTCCGTTCTGATTGGCCAATGCCTGGTGACTAAGCTAATCACTTGGCACGATACATTTGGATGTCGAATTAACCGCGAGTTAAAATGGCAGTTTCGCGAAGCAAAATTACCGGCTGTTGCGATGGTAATCTGACATCGGCAAAATAACCTTGTATTTCTATGTCACCGAAGAGGTATGGAAAATAATGTCTCTGACGTGTGTGTGTGTGTGTGTGTGTGTGTGTGTGTGTGTGTGTGTGTGTGTGTGTGTGTGTGTGTGTGTGTGCGTGTGTGTGTGTGTGTATGTGTGTGTGTGTGTGTGTGTGTGTGTGTGCTCGCGTGTGTGTGTATGTGTGTGTATGCGTGCGTGCGTGTGTGCGTGCGTGGGTACGTGAGTGTGTGTGTGTGTGTGTGTGTGTGTGTGTGTGTGTGTGTGTGTGTGTGTGTGTGTGTGTGTGTGTGTCTGTATGTGTCTGTGTCTGTGTGAGTGTGTGCGTGCGTACATTTGTGAGTGCGTGCGTGCGTACATGTGTGTGTGTGTGTGTGTGTGTGTGTGTGTGTGTGTGTGTAAGGGCCGTGGGATGAGGTGAGGGAAAGGGTGATGGGACAGGTGACAGGGGAGAGAAAGGGGAGACTAATTGCAAGATAACGCGGGAAGTGTGCAAAGGCGGAGAGGGCGAACTCACGTCAACGGTTGATCTTAATTTCAGGATACCCGTGTCGGGGATAAGTGTTTAGCTACAAGAAAGAGACACTGCACACACACACACTAGAAAAAAAAAAAAAAAACCCACTAAATCTTTTTTTAACAAACCCAGGAATTAACCCTTTAAAGAAAAATCGTAATGTTCCTGAAAAAGAATTATTTGAAAAGAAAAATCGTAATGTGGAGCACATCTGAAAAAGAATATTTGAGAAGACTTGTGCCAGATGAAGGATGACAGCGTTTGATCCACCAAGTGGATGCGCCTTTGAAAGCATTGGTCACATTTTCTGACCAGCACAGCAGGCGTCTGTATCGCTTGGACCTGATTGACGCCGGGATATATTATAAAAGTAAGCGAAGAGAACAGCCCTGTCAAGTAGTATCAGATCAGATAGGAAATCCGCAGTATTATCTTCATCATCATCACCCTCATCTTCGATCAGCATTTTTTTTTAAAGCGAGTAATCCATTCTGTGACTCTTCGTGTGTCTGTTGTAAATGTAACCTCAGTTTCGATTACCACTCCACGTCTACGCTTTTGGTTTGATTCTATCCGGGTCATCAGTTTTCGGCAGATTCCCGGGGACTCTCGTTAGAACGGACCTGGTGGCGCCGCCCGGGGGGGGAGAGCTCACCCACGCTGGCTCCGCGACTGAGTGATTATTATCATTTGCAGAGGCTTAGTGATTGGTGACCTGCGTATTGTTGGATGAGGGCAGGCACCACTAAACACAATCAAAATGACTCGGCAGCAGTGCAGCGTCTCTTCTCACGGGTTTGCCTCGTGACGACTTGACATTGACTGTTCCCTGTGGAATGCCGTTGCCGGCGTTGTGGCAGAACGGCCAGGCTGTGGCTGTGGACAGGGGTGGAGGGACCGGTGAGGGGGTGGGGGGGGGGGAGGGGAGGGAGGAGGCGGAATGTGCCACGGAGGATGAGACACAAAAAAAAAAGCGGTGCAATTAATTTGAGCTAGCCTGGTGGGAACGTTGCGCAACCCTCCCTGTCCAAACCAACGTCCGAACACCTGCGCCTGTTTTTTTTTCATTCATCTTCACTGGGCCCCACGACCTACATGAAAGGTCTACAGTGACTGGTTTGACGTGATGGAACAGACGTTGTGCTGAATCTATCGGGCGCCATATGGAAAGGACCTGATCACGACACCCACGCACTTGCATGTCCGACTGTGCTCAAGCATGTATGTTTGTTTTGAGAATTCATGCATGCGTGCGTGTGGGTATGCGCACGCGCGCGCGCGCGTGTGTGTATTATACATATGCTCGTGTATATGTATAAGTAAATGTGATTGTGTGTGGTTTGTGTGCACCCGCGCTTATGTGTGCGTGCGTCTGTGCGTTCATGTGCGCATGCGCGCGCTTATTTGTGTGTGTGTGTGTGTGTGTGTGTGTGTGTGTGTGTGTGTGTGTGTGTGTGTGTGTGTGTGCCCGTGCTCGTGCGCGCGCTCGTGCGCTATAATACACGTATGCAAGCGTGCGCATGTGCTGTACCTGTGCGTGTGTGCGTCTGTGTGTTAAGATCAAGAACATAAAATTAATGCTGCTCATCAATTTTTTAAAATTAAATTCGCCATTTTCAGAACTTTATCAACTGTACACCACGCGCGATATTGCGGTTGGAACCGACATCATCAAGTCCGCTCAAGCAAATTCAAACTTTTTCTTTTCTTACTTACTTCGTACACCATGGAGGTTAGCATAGCAAGAAATAACTCTTTTACACGCTTGTACATAATCAGTGACTAGCTCGTTTGGCCTTTGGAGGTGATTTGCACTAAATCATTCCGGTGCAAATCGCAACAGTCATTTGACATTTGCACCAGTGCGGCTGCTAATTTCCCGTTCACCCTGGAAAACCACCATTGCCATTGACCTTGGGGCGAAGCCAGACGCAGCACATTCGTAATTGCACCAAGACTTATACATTCATCAATTCTGATCTAATATTGATGGAAAGAACTGATTTCCAAATGTTGAATCAAGTGGAAGGGATTGTGGCGTCTCGTAAACGAGTTTAAAGTCTAGTTTCATTTCTTCTGAAACGAAATGAAAAAAAAATTGATGAAGAACCAGACACATCGTGATTATTCATAAGAAAGTAAACAAGTAGATATGACGAGCCGAATGTTGTTGTTTGTTTGAGTTTTCCCAATCTACGACGACGTTTGCAGAATGGGCAAAGTCATGCCCACTTAATTTCCGAAGTCGTGCACCTCGTTTGGACAAAAGCACTCACAAGCACACACGTCATGAATTTGGTTGCCGAGACACGCGCGACACCTACGCCTGCGATTTATTTTTGGACCTCTGAAGAGGAAGAGGCGCAAGCAAAGGGAGGACATTCTGTTTGTTTCCTCATTTGACATGCAGCTGCGTGCAGGCGGTGTCACGTTTTTCTCCACGCACCAAAAACGTTTTCAACAGAAAAAAAAAGGAAAATGAGAGAGACAGAGAGACAGAGAGAGCGAGAGCAACTCAATTTACATGTCCGCCGAAACGGGCGTCGCCACAGTGCTGGATGAGAACATGACAGAGCGTGGCAAACTGTCTGAATGTACATCTTTTGAGTGTGGTCCTCAGCTTGTGTATCTGCTGTATTGATGATTAGTATACAGTTCAATGGTTCCAGAAAGACCCTCGACGTATTTGCCAAGCAGCTTATGCTTTTTCAGCCGTGTTTGATGTTGATTTGTTTTTGCCTAGCGAATCGATATTTGAACACACTTTTGCTGCTTAGCTGTTTTCGTCTTCTCTGCCGCCTTAGTGGCTTTCAACCCACGCCAATCGTTTCGGCTGTTCGTCCGCAGTCACACATTGGCTTCTCCCGCCGCCGCCTCGGCACCGGCAGTCCACACTGTCAAGTCGTCATGAGGCGACCCGCCAGGGAAGACACTGCACCGCTGATGGGTCACTTCGGCGGAGTGTTCAGTGGTGCCTGTTCTGATCCAGCATATGCAAAAACACCACATACTAAGCCCAATGAAGACGAAACAATTTGCTGAGCCAGCATCAGTGAGTGAGTCCCTCCGACGGGCGCCGCCATGTCCCAAAGACAGTCTTTATGAACTTGCCGATGATGGCGACCTCGGCTCGAGCTCATCAGTGGCACAGGTGTGGAGAAGAAATCGACACTGAAGTCAGCACGATAGCAGGGCATTCAGTTCAGGACATCGACTTCAAGACAATCTTTTATGCTGATGTGAGGATGAGGATGATGATGAGGATGCTCAGGATTTCCTTTCCTTTCTGAGACTGCATAACAGGGCTGTACTCTGTTGCTTACTCTCAACATATATCCCGGCGTCAACGAGGCCCGTGAGATACAGACATTTGCGGCGTAGGTCAGAAAATTTGAGCGAAAACTCTCAGATGCGCATACATGGAATGGATGAAACTCGACTGCCTGGTTCCAGTTTTCCCAGTTGAGCTCAAAGCAAACTCAACACTGGGTAGAAGTCGGTTGAGAGCGAAAAATCCCACAAACAGCTCTTATGGGAATCGAACCTACGATCTCCCAGCCGAGAATCCGCGATGCTATCCATTGTGCCACGGCGGCTGGTGATGTTAAGGAAACTTGGTGGAGAGACGGAATGTGGCTCAAGGACACAGACCCGTTGAATTTCGGTGCCAATATGTCGTACCGCTCCGGACAAAAGGAGAGATGCGGAAACCGTGTGATTTTGACCGAGTTCTGCTTTCTTCCGAGTGCACAACCATGATGGAGACAGCATGTTGTCGCGGTGCAGATTTCTTTCTTCTTTTTCATTTTTCATTCATTCATTCATTCATTCATTCATTCATTCATTCATTCATTCATTCATTCATTCATTTCTTTCTTTCTTCTTTCTCTCTCTTTTTCTTTTCTTGTCTTTGTTCAATTTTCCATTTTAAAAAAGTCTAGTTTTCTCTCGTCGCTTGCATACGAGTTTCTAGAAATATTCCACGTACGGCATCGGCCAGCAACAGGATGTTTCTGTTTATGGTGTTCTAAATATACAAACAAACAAGAAGAAAACCCTGTCTGACTTTTTATCCCTTTGAGTGTTGCAACGAAAGTTGTGGTTATTCATTTACGACAAAACGCTGCATCAGTTCGCTGTTCTCAGTCTCTCTCTCTCTCTCTCTCTCTCTCTCTCTCTCTCTCTCTCTCTCTCTCTCTCTCTCTCTCTCTCTCTCTCTCTCTCTCTCTCTCTTTTCTTGCATTTTTTTCATGTGTGTTTGTTTGATTTGCTTTTTTTATATATAGATTTTTTTCTTGCCCAGAGGGCTGGGTGTAAAAAAAGCATTCATGCTTAGTCCCCACTACCCTCTTAAAATAAAACTCGTTCGTTCGTTCGTTCTCTCTCTCTCTCTCACCCCTCTCTCTCTCTCTCTCTCTCTCTCTCTCTCTCTCTCTCTCTCTCTCTCTCTCTCTCTCTCTCTTATTCGTGAATATGTTAACATAAGCTATTCGTGCATATGTTAACATAAGCTGCGCTATTACCCCACTACTATAAACAGACTCGCGGTATACGCGATTGGTATATTCTTGTTGCTGCATGTATATATTGTATTTCTGACAGTGGACATTTCCATACCATCATTCGCGCACAATGTCATTAGTACATTGTTTAATTCGTGTTTCTAGCCATGTGAAAGGCGAGTATCAAGTCAAGCACGACACGGCTCCAAAATGGATGTGAACCTCAAATCTCTGAGTGAAATTAATGTCTTGAACGCTGGACAGCCATTCAACCGGACATGTTTTTTTTTTCCTTCTCAAGATTACTGAGAAAATACCTTTTAACCCGCGCAAAGTGTGTCTGTACTAATGATCATCTTGTCGTGTGAAAGACATCACACTATTATGGCACAGGTCCGTCACGGATGCGAACCTCACATCTATCAGTAAGGTGAATGACAAGAACACTGGATCACCATTCAACCGTTAGAACCCCCCCCCCCCCCCCCCCTCCAAATTACTGAGAAAACGTCTCTAAATTTGCAGCACCTGAACAGCATGAAAAATTTGTATTGAGTTTGTTAGACGTTTACTAAACGTGACTGTAATACCGAAACATGTAACATTAGAAGCAGTCAGGCGGTTTAGTCGATAATCAAACCCAGACTGTAAAATAACAGAACCAGAAAGGTACTCGTGATTTCGCAAATCTCCGCCACACACAATTATTTTTTGCCAAAGGAGACTGTCAGATTTATCTCCCATGAATTTTCCTCATAATAGGATATAGAAAATATAAGATGTAGACGTTTATATCATGATTAGTAGAAAGGTTTTCAGTTTACAAGAGAACATATTACTCAACAGACATCAGTATGGAAGCGGTGATTTGACGTTGTTAATATTCAATGGAAGATTTGTAACAATCTTTCCCTAAAGATGCTGGATCCGTTTTTTTTTCCCTTCTTTTCTTTTTATATCAATATCAGCATCAGTCATGAGTGAGTTCTCCATAAGCCACAGTCTGGTTCCATTGAAATAAGTTTTGTTGAAACCAGTCCTGTATTTTGTTTTTGCGTAATCTTACAGACAGACAGACAGGCAAGTTATAAAAAAAAAAAAGAAAGACAGGTTAAAGCATTGCCTCATTGGCAGAAGTTCCGATTCTTTGAAACGTCGGAGGCAAAACGCAAAAATGTCAATGTGAATCATCCAAGGATGCAAGCCAAACTCCATCTGTAAGCACGTGGACGAAATCAATTTCCTCTCTTTCTTTTTTGATTTCCTCTGCCTGCCTGTCTGTTCCTGCCCGTGTGTCTGTGTCGGTCTGTTTATCCATTCGTCTGAGTATCTAAAACTAAACTGACAACAGCGACCCCTGGAGCACAGGCTGCTAAATCACGTTACACACACGCTACATCTGCACGAGCAGCATGAGAATGCCTTCCAGCAGACCGACGTTCTCTCAGATCGGAAACCAGACTTGTGGGGAAAACCCCAGCACGAGCCAGACAAGGCCGTAGATCCTGCGCACTCTCCATCATCCCTACACAAAATGTGTTAAAAGGTTGGTGGTTGTTTTTTCCTTCGCGAATTTTTCCCAGTTTTCCATTTAAGGTTTCGACATTCACGCGCTCGTAGATACTAGCTTTGCACGCAACGCAGTGAAATTTTACCGAAGATCCACTCAAACGCTTTCGAGTTAACTTCCTGACGTAGAGACATTCAGATATTTCAGGACCGGAAACAATATTTCACAATGGTACGCTTGCGCATCGGAAAAGTGTGTACGAATTGTTGTTATTGCGTTAGAGGATGAAGACTGAGACACAGGAAAGCGAGAAGAAAAAGACAGCAAAATGATACTCACGCCGAACATGTGTCTGGGTAATTGTTCCAGGAGGGTTCCAGCAGACAGCAGAGACAGTGATGCACTGTTAAAACTCAGTCACGAAGTGGCGTGTTTTTTCTCAATATTACAGACGTTTGACGAGAGGAGACAGGCATGGCCCGATCTTCCCATCCCACAACCCATCAAAGTGTTCTCACTTGTAAAACTGCGTTTCAAGTCCAGAAAAAAAAAAAGAGCAGCAGTCACAGTTTAACTACGATTCATCCCTACATCACTGAGGCGGGAGACCAGAGCGACCAAAGGCAGCTGCATTCGAGCACGATCGTTGACGAATAGCGAGCGGCACTATCCGGAAGAGGACGAACAGCAGCAAGGCGGGAAGGCAGGAAGACAGAAGACTGAAAACTTCTTGAGAAAATCATTGTCTTGAAGACAGAACGGAACATCCCATGCGCGATCGGAAGAAGCGCACACAAAGATATAAATACCCATCTCTCTCTCTCTATATATATATCTTGTGGGCGCACACACAGACTAGGCTAGGCTGTTGCTCCCATGCTCCTCCTCCTCCTCCCCCCCCCCCCCCCCCTAAACACAACCACCACGGCCACCATCCCCTAACCCCACTGTCTGACAATGTCGGCCCACGTCCTCCCTTTCCTGTTTGTTGTCGGGTGGTGGAAGAGAGAGTGGGAGAGGACGGGGGGTCATCGTATTTAGCGCGAGCAGTGAAAAAGAACAGTGATGTTTTCACATGTTTCAATAAAGGCGAGCGCAGGATTTGGTACAGGGTGATGTTTTGGTAGTGTGTGAGAGGTGGAAGAATGGAAAGGGCGGAAGAAAGGGTTTGCCGGGGTAGAGGGGGGGGGGGGGGGATAGACAGACAGAGACAGACAGAGATAAAGCCAGAGAGAGAGAGACAAACAGATACACACACACACACACGCGCGCGCGCGCGCGCGCGCGCGCGCACGCACAGAGAGAGAGAGAGAGAGAGAGAGAGAGAGAGAGAGAGAGAGCTCCAAATAACGTTATGGAAAGTCATGAGTTTCTTTTTACTTTATCTTTCATACTCTCTCTCTCTCTCATTCTCTGTCTGTCTGTCTGTCTGTCTGTCTCTCTCACGCTCTCTCTGTCCAGTTTAAGTATTTTCATACCTTTTCGTGTTTTTTTTTTCGTTTAGTTTCCGATTTTTCTCTCCTTTTTTGTACATGTGAGTAGCGAACAGAGCAACAACGATGTTTTCGCATGTTTTAATGAAGGCGACCCAGGGTTTGGTACAGGATGATGTGGGGGTGATGGTGGTGGTGGTGAGGGTGGGAGGATGGAAAGAGTGGCAGAAAGGGTTTGCGTGGGAGAGAGAGAGAGAGAGAGAGAGAGAGAGAGAGAGAGAGAGAGAGAGAGAGAGAGAGAGAGAGAGAGAGAGAGAGGATCCACTTCCAAATAACGGTACGGAGAGTCATGAATTCTTTGATTTTGTCTTTCATACCTCTCTCGTTATTGTTCTTCTTCTTTTCTTCTTCTTCTTCTTCACCATTGTCGTCACGTTTTTTTTTTTTTTTTTCGTCGTCGTTGTTATCCTCTTTTGTTTTTCTTTTTCGTTATCGTCCTTGTCGTCGTCGTCGTCAATGTGTCGTCATCTTGTTTTGTCGTCGTCGTTGTCGTCGTTGTTGTTGTTGTTGTTGTTGTTTTCTTCTTCTTCTTCTTCTTCTTCTTTCTTCTTTCTTCTTCTTCTTCTTTCTTTCTTCTTCCTCTTCTTCTTCTTCTTCTTCTTTGTTTTTTTTGTCTCTAATCTACGTCTTTGTCATAATACAATTCATCTCCTTTCTCATCGATGTTGTTTATGACATTCTTGTCATTTCTATTGCTCTCGTTGCTCTCGTTACTTTTCTTTTTCTTCACCTCCTCCTCTTCATCATCTCTTTCTCCTACCCTCTACATCGCCCCCGCCCCCTCTCACCTCACCTTTGTTGCCACCGTTGTCCCTGTTGTTTAGTTATTGTCCTACTTCTTGTTCTTGGTCCAGTTTTTCGCTGATCCTACTGGCTATCCTTCAAAATGACCTGTACTGTGTTGTTCTTTGTGTTGTGTTGTTGTTGTTATTTATTGTTGTTGTTGTTGCTGTTGTTGTCGTTGTTGTTGTTGTTGTTGCTGCTGCTGCTGTTGTTGTTGTTGTTGCGGTGAGTGTTGTTGCTGTTGTTGTCGCTGCTGCTGCTGTTGTTGTTATTGTTGTTGTTGTTCTTCTTTTTTTTTCCTCCCTCCTCCTCCTTCTCTCCTCCTCTTCCCCCTTTTCATCTTTTCTTTTCTTCTTTCCTCTTTTCCTCGTCGTCTTTTTCTCTTCGTCTCTATCCCCTTCTGGCCACCCTTTAGGTTCTGTTGATGTACCATCCCTTCAGAGTAGGCTGTATTGATTTCTCGTTCTACTCCTACATCTCTTCTCTAATAACTTTTGGCTATCGCTTCAGAATTGATTTTATTGATTTCCTCTTCTTTATCTTTTCCTTTTTCGTCTTCTTTTCGTCTTCGTCTTGTTCTCCTTGGTCTTGCCCTGATCCTCCTCCTCCTCCTCCTCTTCCTCCTTCTCCTTTTCCTCCTCCTTCTTCTTCTTCTTGCTCATTCTTCTCCTCCTCCTTTCTCTTTTTATTTCTTCTT
>JADBJO010007942.1:47500-65000 GCA_016801955.1 Conus betulinus
ATCCATACACCCAAATAAGCATGTGCGTATACACACACACACACACACACACACCCACACACACACACACCACACACACCTCATGCAAGCAGGCGCTCCTCTGTTGACCTTCTTTTCTCTGTATGTGTGTGTTGTGTGTGTGTGTGTGTGTGTGTGTGTTGTGGTGTGTGTTTGTGTGTTGTGTGTGTGTGTGTGTGTGTGTGATGTGTGGGATGGTCTGTGTGTGAGAGAGAGAGAGAGAGAGAGAGAGAGATGATAGAGAGAAGAGAGAGAGACAGAGAGAGAGGATGAGAGGAGAGAGAGAGAGAGATAGAGAGAGATTCAGAGAAGAGACGAGATGATATTTTGTACACTGGGCCATAGACCGTACAAGAAAACTGAGGGAAAGATAGGAGAGAGGTTAGAGACAGAAGGAGATACCATCAGCACTGACTTTGAAGACGTTTGTTATCTACAAGTTTACTAAAAAAAATTTTCTGACAAGGGGTTTATATCAGCATGTTAATTTTTCTGTTGTATGCCATGGTTAGATAAAAAAAATATTCATATTATTTAAATGATACATACACACAAATCGGAGAAACTTATCGATTTTGTGCCCTTGTTTGATGTTGTTTTTATCTTAGCAAATCTGATTTGTCAATTTGAACACATTTGCATTAAATTTGTCTCGCTCACAGGTTTTTTCTTATTTTGTGTTCTTATCACATTGATCAATATGTATTTTCCTGGTAGTCCGGAAATGCCATCGAAAAATTTTTTTTCTACGCAAGTGTGAGTACAATGGACATTAAAAAGAAAGCGAATTTCATTTGTTACCAGTTTCCACAGGCTCGACACACACAATTTTTTTGTTATGAAGCGTGAACATTTTTTGTGGTGGGTGGGTTTTCACCTACACACTCGGAATGTAAATTTTGCATGTGCGTCATATGTGACAAATATATTTTTAGCTTTAAAATAAGCACTTAAATGAACAGAACCATCCATATTTGATCATTATTCTCCATACATACATGTCAATACTGTTTATAGTATCACACCAAGCGACTATTTATTTCAGCCACGAAGCTAACCTGACACCCTACACCTTGGCATACCACACGCGATGCCAAAACCATTTTCGACCAATGCTATGGGCCTACTAATCTTGAATGTCCAGTTGTGATGGCCTGATTCGTGTTGGCAAAGAAGCACATCACACACTTAGTTGCAAATTATTGTCTGGCGCAATTCAGTCGATTCTGGCTGATAATTTATGCATTTTAAGTGTTCCTAGTACACAGTGGATTTCTGCATGTCTCACTGTTGGACGTGCCTGTTAGAAAAGTGAAGTGGTGCACTCAAAAATCTTTTCGCTGCAAACATAGTTTTTCTGTGTTTCTGTATTGTTTTCAAATCCCCAAATTTCTGCTGCACAATAGCAGTATAGGTTCCATTTGTGCATCGTAAAGTTTCAGACGAGCGAGTGAGCGAGCGATATATATATATAATATATATATATATATATATATATATATAGATAGCGAGATATATAGAGAGAGAGAGAGGAGAGAGAGAGAGAGAGGAGAGAGAGAGACAGAGAGAGAGAGGACAGAGAGAGAGAGAAAGAGAGAGAGAGAGAGAGAGAGACAGAGAGTGTGAGACAGACAGACAGAGAACAGAGAGAGAGAGAGAAGAGAGAGAGAGAGAGAGAGAGAGAGAGAGAGAGAGGAGAAGAGAGAGAGAGAGAGATGAGAGAGAGAGAGAGAGACGGACGATGGGGCTGGTCGGAGTGGCAGGAGTACAGACAGACAGACAGACAGTATACTTGTTTTGATCAACAGAAAGCAAGCGAGAAAATACCAGTGAGGTGGAACAAAAGTTTCGACCGTGAACTCGCAGTTTAAATCCCACCATAAACCCCATCACATCGCACACCACTCACACACACACACACACACACACACACACACACACACACACCACCCCACCTCCCGTCCCGCTCACACCCCAAATCCTCTTCGATATCTTAATCTGCGGTGAAGTACCACGCGAGTCACACCACTTTCAGCTGATGTCAATGAGTGCAAATTCTTGATCCTGTCTGGTGCCAGAATGAAAGGGAGATGGAAAGGGAAGGGTATGGGGGGAGCAGGATGGAGAAGAAGCAGGAGGAAGAAGAATGGGGAAGATAAGGTTCAAAATCAAAGCGGGAAGATTACCTGAATCCGCTTGCAACCGTTCCCAGTCTCACGTTCTGTCGTCTGCTTCGTCTACCACTTTTTAAGCCAGAAAGTTAGTTCCCTTGAAATGTGATGTCGCGCAATCCTTTATATGCAGCAGGTGAATATTGAGGGCTCTTCCTTCCAACTGCAAGGGATTTTACAGAGTTCGCCAAATTACGTACCTCGACACGCTTTAAGATTAATTTTATGCATAGAAGGGACGGAGAAGAAAATCAGAGACGAAGTAATCCCATGTCTAATTCAGCGTCGTCTTTCCGTTTGAATCTGCTTCATCTTTGAACTGACACAAGATCGGGACCTGACAGGAGGCTGTGGGGGTGTTTTAGGGTTCCGGACCCCACCCCACCCCACCTCTGCCCCTTCCCCCTCGAACCCCCCCTCCCCCCTTTTGCATTCTTTGCCATGTGAAAGGCAGTCTGCGGCTGTTTGGGCCCCTCCCATTGCCACTTACCCCCTAGCCGAAAACAGAAAATGCTGAATAATCCGTCGGAAGAGCAGAACCGCCCCCTTCTCTCCCCACCTCCTCCCGCATTCAAAATTTGGGAGAGGGCATTCCCTCTCCCTCCCACACCCTATACAAAATTTTGGGACAGGAGAGTCTCCCCCCCTGTCCATCCCTCCCTACTACCCCCCCCCCCCCCCCTTTTAGTTTCACAACATTTTACAACAAGAGGAGATCTCTCATTCGCCCAACCAGTCCCTTTGGAGAAACCTCTTCCTCTTCTGTACAGGATCCGGTATAGTAGAAAAATCAAAGACTTCAGGGAAAAAAGAAAACTTCAGGACTTACGCCTCAGGGGAAAAAAATCATCCCCATGCAGGAACGTAAGCTTAAAAAAAAAATACCACTCTGGTGTCTTCGTGACAAACAGACATGATTATCCTATGTGCAGTTGTTTGCCTCTCTTCGGCGATACAGTGTAGCTCAAAGAAGCTAATATGTGTAGAAATATGTTCTTTTAACTCGACGGTTGACTTGTGAAACAACGTGAGCAGAAATTATCACGCGCAAGAGTTTCAATTTCAGAGAGTCAGCAGTTGTATTGATTGACACAAGAGTTATCACTTAGAAATGGATCGCCCAAAGGATATCAGTGCAGACGCACCAAGACAAGAACTCTCAACAAACAGTTTATAGAGAATGGCTCTCAATCCGGAAGGCTGCAGAGACGATCGCGGTGCCAAGATAATTGGCGGCGCACGCGCGCATCATTTTAAGCGCAGAACGGGTGTTTGTTTAACAAGAAACAAGATGGTGCAGATGTGCAGACTACGTGAGAGAGAGAGAGAGAGAGAGAGAGAGAGAGAGAGAGAGAGAGAGAGAGAGAGAGAGAGAGAGTAAGCAGCGCGCGTGCAATTATCTAAACCGCTTTAAGAGAGAGAGAGAGAGAGAGAGAGAGAGAGAGAGAGAGAGAGAGAGAGAGAGAGAGAGAGGAGAGAGAGAGAGCAGGCGCGTGCAACTATTTCAACCGCTTTTATTTTTTTTGCGTAAAACAGTTCAAACATTTTTATGTAGACTGCCCCTGCCCCCTCCATTATCCCCCCCCCCCCTCCATTATCCCTCCCTTCCTCCCCCCCCCCCCCCCCCCCCCGCCACTGCAACCTGGTGCACGGACACAGAAGTGCCTGGCACTCTGGCAAACCTCTGAGCACAACAACATGTGTCTATAGATAAAGTGGTCACATCCCAAAGTGCCTGGAATTCACATCTTACAAGGAATCGCAACGCACTGATAAGAAAAAAAGGGTAAATATTCGTGGACACTTTTCATGCAGACTCAAACATTGAAGCCATCTGTGCTCGTGCGGCGCGCGCGCGCGCGTATGTGTTGTGGTGTGTGTGTGTGTGTGTGTGTGTGTGTGTGTGTGTGGTGTGTGTGTGTGTGTGTGTGTGTGTGTGTGTGTGGTGCGTGTGTGGTGTGTGTGTGTGTGTTGTGTGTGTGTGTGTGTAAGACAGAAATGGATGGATGATATTTAAAGTCATAAGTAAAATCTGGGTGTCTTCCTGATTTCAGTTTCTTTGCTATTACTTTCATTGTTTCATCTCTCTCTCTCTCTCTCTCTCTCTCCTCTCTCTCTCTCCTCTCTCTCTCTCTCGTCTCTCTGTCTGTGTGTGTGTGTGTGTGTGTGTGTGTGTGTGTGTGTTGTGTGTGTGTGTGTGCGTGTGTGACAGAGAAGAGAGAGAGAGAGAGAGAGAGAGAGAGAGGAGAGAGAGAGAGATGTGTGTTTCTATTCAAACAAAATCAACTCATTAAACATGTGAAATCCACGTCTGTTAGTAAACAAGAACAAGAACCACAACAGTATCTTCTTGATGTCATGAGCCCACAAAACTTAACATTCTCTCTCTCTCTCGCTCTCTTTCTCTCTCTCTCTCTGTCCACTCCTCTCTCTCTCCTCTCTCTGTCCTCTCTCTCTCTCCTCTCATCTCTCTCTCTCTCTCTCTCTCTCTCTCTCTCTCAAAGTAATGCTCTATGGTGTAAATCTCTAAAAAAAGGTACTTATCTAGATTTGCTTTTGATATGATCTCACTTCGTTCCAGAACCTTTGCACGCTAATAAGAATGAGCACATACAAAGGTTGGAGGGAGAGAATGCCTTTCTGTACAAATATTGATTTTTGAGAAATTGCCTTTGAACATATGATGGCGTTAAATGATCATGACTTATACACATAAACAGCTTTATGAATATGGCATTTAACTCGAAGAGAGGAGAGAGAGAGAGAGAGAGAGAGAGAGAAGAAGAGAGAGGATAGAGAGGAGAGAGTGAGAGAGTCAAGCAATGCAGACCAGACAGACATTTGGTTTCAAGTCCATTCACCTGTATATTTCACCCTCTTTTCAAACGTTCTACGATTGATATCTTCGTCTTGTTGGACTCCGGCCGAACATCAACGGTGCAAAGCCCTCATCCTAATTATGGATGGAACTAATGAGGCGACAGGAGAAAAGCGAAGGGAAGAACAGGAAGAGTGTGAGAGGGGGGTACCTGGAAGGAATGAAGGAAGCCAGACAGTTATGCGGCAACAAGTTCACTTGCAGAATCTCTCCGCATCTGCCAGCCTTTGTTTTCGCACTATCATGCGTGCCTAAACTCCTCAACAAAGTTCTTCGGCGGTACTGCAACGGCAGCCAATAACGTGATTATCTGTTGTGATCCAGGAGCGGCACGACGCTCAGAAATCCCGGGTGAATGACATATAATACGAGCGGTACCCGTACGCACGAGGTACGAGAGTGCAAACCGCGTCACTCACGTGCTCGCGTGCGCCGCACACACACGCGCCGCGCACCCATACACACATCACCCACGCATAGCACGCATGCAACGCAACCACACACACACACACACACACACGCCTCCCACACAACACACAAACCCCCAACACGCACGCAACTCACGCACGCACGCACGCGAGCGCACCGGTCATTCTCGGAGATAGAGAGAGAGAGGAGAGAGAGAGAGTGAGGAGAATCGAGAAGAGACAGAGACAGAGACAGAGACAGACAGAGAGAGAACGAAAGAGAGCTCATTTGAGCACCATTCTCTCGTCTCTCTCTCTCTCTCTCTCCTCTCCTCTGCTCTTTCTCCTCTCTCTCCTCTCACACTCCTCACAAACACCTATCCACACACACAGCGCAAACACAAGCACACACAACACACACACACACAAACCACACACACACACACCACCACACAACCCACGTGCGCAGCGCGCACGCACTACACACACGCACGCACACACACACGCGCGGCACACAGCCGCGTACACCCGCGTTTCGCGCTTACAGGCACGCACGCCCATACACTCGCACTCATGCACGCGCGCACACACATACACACACCAACACACACATGCGCGCGCGCGCGCGCGCAGCGCACCACCACACACACACACACACACACACACACAACACACACACATACACACACACACACACACGCAGGCGGCACCTCCGCACGCCACGCACGCACGCGAGTGCACATGGTATCTTCGAGAGAGAGAGAAGAGAGAGAAGAGATGAGAAGAGAGAGCGACGAGACAGAGACAGAGAGACAGACGAGGAGAGCGAAAGAGAGCTCCCATGTGGAGCACCATTCTCTTCTCTCTACTCTCTCCTCGGGTCTCTTCTCTCTCTCTCTCCTCACCACACACACACCACACACACAGCACTAAACACACACCACACAAAACACATACACACACCTACGCACCCACCCCACCACACAACAGCCACACCCACACAACAACACACACACCAACGCGCGCATGCGCACACACACACCAACGCGCTCGCGCGCGCACGACGCTACACACACACGCACACTCACGCACACACGCGCGCACGCGCGGCGCACTCGCGTGCGCGCCTTGCATCACGCACGCCATACACTCCTCGCAATCAAGGCACACACACACACACACACACACACACACCACAACACACACACAAAACCCCCACCCACAAACCCACAAAAACACACACACACACACACACACACACACCACACACACACGCACGCACGCACGCACGCGAGCGCACACGGTCTCTGAGAGAGAGAGAGAGAGAGAGAGAGAGGGAGAGAGAGAGAGAGACAGTACAGACAGATAGACAGACAGAGAGACAGAAAGAGCTCTCTCTCTCTGCCTGTGTATGTCGTCCTTGTTAGTACTCGTGCTAACATATTTACCAGATCGAAATATTGAGTGACCCCCATTCAGAACACGAACCACACGCGTCATTGGCCCCAGCGGTGATAACTCAGACAAACCCTAGATTTGAGATACACCACGATCGTATTATTGATGCCAAACTTTACTTGACTCAAGAACTCCAATAGCGATCGCGCGCGCGCGCGCGCTGTGCGCGCGCGCGCACACACACACACACACACACAACACACACCACACACACACACACACACACACACACACACACACACCAGACACACACGCGCACATACATGCACACGCACTCACACACACACACACACACACACACACACACACACACACACACACACACATATACAAACACACACACACACACACACACACACACACACACACACACACCAGACACACACGCGCACATACATGCACACGCACTCACAACACACACACACACACACACCACACACACACACACACACACACACACAACACACACACACGCACGCACGCACAAACACACAAGACACCTACACGCACACACACGCACACGCACACAGACAGACACACACAGACACAGACACACACACACACTCCCTCTCCTCCTACACACACGCACGCACACATACAAACACGCGCACACACACACACCACACAACCCACACACACAACACACCACACACACACACACTCACACACACACACACACACACACACACACACACACACACACACACTCTCTCTCTCTCTCTCTCTCTCTCTCTCTCTCTCTCTCTCTTCCCCCCTCCCCCTTCCCCACGCGCGCGCGCACATCACCATCACCACCCACTACACCACACCGAGAAAACAACGCAATAATAAGAAAATACGCATGTACATCACCCGCCCCCTCTCCCGTATCACTTCATACCCATCCTCCCTGCCCCCTTCCACCCCTCTAATATCCTCAACGTACAGAGCTATAGCGTAGCGGCGGGAGATTTCCCAGTGTCCCCCCATTCGTCTTGGGCGACAACCAGGCAGCCAAACGGTGCTCCCCCCCAATCATCTGCATGTACCGACTCCAGTTTCAATCAATTCACAATGTCACGCAAGCAACTGGCTGCTGCTGCGGCTGCTGCTGCTGCTGTTTACCACAAATGAGATTCGCTCAGTGTCACACTGAACGAATCTCATTTGTGGTAGGCCTAATAGCAGCAGCAGCAGCAGCAGCAGCAGTAGTAGCAGCAGCAGCAAAAGCAGTAGCAGCAGCAGCAGCAGCAGTAGCAATAGATGATAGTAGCTGTTGTAATCTTATAGGGTCATAGATAGGTGATTACTTCGGTGGGGGTGTTCGGACGTGCAGAAGGGCTGCGAGGGAGGGGACGGGGGGAGGGGCGGGTGAATATTGTGGTGGGGGTGGAGATGGTGGTGGGTGGGGATAGTTGGTAGGGGATAGAAGTGTGAGTGGGGGGGGGGGGGGAGGGAGGGTAGGGTGAGTGAGCGATGGCGAAACACGAAGCCATCCTAGATTTACTGTCACAATCTATATGGATGTGTATCTGTCTACCGCGATATTTAAAACGCCATGAGCCATTTTTTACGGAGGAATTAGGGAATAAGTGCACAGCCGCAGCCGCAGCAGGAGCAGGAGCAGTAGTAGCTGCAGTAGCATCAGCATCAACAGTGGCAGGAGTAGTATATTAGAAGCAGTAGCCGTACAAGTAGTAGAAAAGTATGTTATGCAGCGTTCTCACATCCTCATCAGCTGAGCGTTAAAGGAACTGGTTTGGGAGTGGGGGGGGGGGGGGGGGGGGGGGGATAGACCTTAATGAACCTCAACGTTTTATGAGCAAATTAGTCTGTAATATCTAGCAGAAGAATTGCCTGTGACGTATTTTACCACAAGGCTGTGATTTGTTTATATGCGTTCGTCTGCTTGTTTTATCTCCACTAAAGAGTTTGCTTTCAGCCGCGTCTGTTGGGTTCATATGTTTGCCAGTTAGTAACATTGCTCAAAAACTACTGAACTGGTGTTAACGAAACCCGGTGGAAAGATGGCGCTTGGTCCAAGGACGAACCTTTTACTTTTGGTGCGGATCCGTTCTGCGGATCCAGATTGAGGGAGCGGATCCAGTATCCGCTGTGCAAGATTGCGGGGAAAAAAAACAAACAAAACCAAAAGACGTCCAACTGAGCTGATTTCAACGAAATTTGGTGGGAAACTGGAAAATGCTTAAGAACGAACTCATTAAACTTTGATGCAGACCTGCGCCATGGAAGCGAATCAAATGGTGAATCTAGGATCCGTTCGACCATGACAGAAAGCCTTCGTTCTCCCAAGTGCCCTTCCATTCGCTTTCCCCCTTCCTTTCCAAAATGCAAATTTACTACGAGTTTGCCAGAGGGTTAGGAAGGGGATCGGAAGAGAAATGGAGATGGAGGTGGGATGGCGTGTATGGAAAGAGGTAGTGATAGTAGGTTGGGAGTGGGGTTGGATGTCCAGTATATCTGTAGCCCAACCCCTCCCCCTCCCTTCTCCATCACACCATCGCCCTCGCCGCCCAAGTCCGTCCACCACCACCCTGCTGACCACTTAACAATCCAACAACATTCACAAAGGTCTACCAAACAGTTTTCGCCTTACAGTGCAGGAAGACAGACAGACAGACAGACCGACAGAATACGGACAGGACAGAGATTCACAGTATCACTCTGCATTGTATGTAGTACTTCGCTTTGCTGCTTCCTGGCCCCGGCAATCCATCACTGACAGTAATAACAGAAACGCCGTCCACGTGCTGTTAACCACGAAGTTCACGTGCACGCCATCTGGTAGCCTTGACCAGCTCGAGGTCAGATGACTTAGTTGATGAAAAAAAAGAGAGCGTGTTTCAGAGACGGGCTCGCCCGAGAGCGAGAGAGAGAGAGAGAGAGAGAGAGAGAGAGAGAGAGAGTGTGTGTGTGTGTGTGTGTGTGTGTGTGTGTGTGTGTGTGTGTGTGTGTGTGAGAGAGAGAGTGTGTGTGTGTGTGTGTGTGTGTGAGAGAGAGAGTGTGTGTGTGTGTGTGTGTGAGAGAGAGAGAGAGAGAGAGAGAGAGAGAGAGAGTGTGTGTGTGTGTGTGTGTGTGTGTGTGTGTGTGTGTGTGTGTTTCGTGTGTGGTGTGTGTGAGACAGACAGACAGACAGAGAGAGAGAGAGAGAGAGAGAGAGAGAGAGAGAGAGATTTGTTGCAGGTACTCAGTATCCTCATAATCCCTAATATCTCTGCCAATGCCGTATCTGCCACTCCATTCATCATTGGAGGGCCTACTGTTTCTGCAGGAGCTGGTAAGGGTCAAAAGCTCACGAGAAGCAGCTACTTTGCCAAAACAGTATTTTTTTTTTTTCAATAAACAGGGATAATTAAAATTTTCACTTAGTTACACTCATTTTTATTTATTTATTTCTTAAACGTGCTTTTAGAACCGTCAAACGGGATTACCATTATGACTCGTGAATACGGATCGTCATGAATCATGAAAAGAAACAATCACGACTCGTAAAAGCAGATAATTACAGCTTATGAAATCAGATAATTTTGACTCATGTGCATGCACAACAGTATCATTGTCTGGACTTCAGCAGGTACTCAAACACTTTTCTTTACAAAGACATGGGTTCATCGAGCCATACTAACAGCATTAATTAATTGATTTCACTGCTCACGGCAAACTTGGATCATACATTTATCTTGTTTCTTTCGAAGTTATTGTTGTCTCAGCCGCATCAGAACCAACGAAAATAAACGTTTTCACTGCCTACCAATTTCCTAGAAGGATAACTTTAAATTTCACATGAAAGCAACAACTATCGTTCTTTTTTTTTTCTTGTTGATAATATTTGTTTTCGTTGTCGTGAAGACAGACGTGACTTTTTGACGCTAGCTGGTTTCCATATTAAGGCCCTATACCCAGCAAAGCGTGGTGTGTTGTGAGGCGCCCGTGTATAGACTATCCATCATGGTACTGTTGTTGCTGTGTCGTGTGTACATCATTCACTGTCTCCTCCACTCATCTTTATCGAGTTTCACTCATGGGTGCATATGCTACTGATGCCGCAGTGCGACGCACCAAATTTTAGCCTGCCCAAGTTGTCGCCGGCGACAATTTGCAGCGCAGGCCTCGCTACCCAAATAAAATTGTCGCCGAAACCGAAATTGTCGCCGGTAACAGACTGGATCTACTCTCATTCCCCAATCTGTCGCCAGTTGTCAAATTTATCGCCAGAGACATCGGATACGAACAAACTGCTTGAATCTTGGAGGTGCATGTTAGGCTAAGATGTAGGGCCTGAACTCTATGATACGCTTGAAGGGGGCAGTCTTGTAGCTTATTCTAAAACACACACACACACTCACACACACCACACACTCACACACACACACACACACCCACACCCCACACACACACACACACACACACTCCAGCAGCAGCAGCAGCAGTAGCAACAACAACATATTTGTTTTTATATTTTCATCATCATTACTATTATTATTATTGTCATTATTATCATCATTATCATTCCATTATTATAATTCTCTCATCATCAACATCATCACCATACATCATCATCATTCATATTATTGTTATCATCACATCATCATCATCATCATCATCACCATTATTCTTATCATCATCATTATTATTATTGTTATCATCATCATCATCATCATCATCATCATCATCATTTACTATTATCACCGTCATCATCATTACTACTATCATTAATATTCACCGATCAGGAGAGTTGAGCAATCTCATCGAGTGACAATACCATACAAAACAGCACCGATGTAAAGCAGCTCAGCAACAACTATAACAGACCGCATCTCATGTCAATCACTTCATCTACCAACAGGACATGACAGGGTTACACAGTAGTAGTTCGTTGGGTGTCTTCCTTGATTAACCTGCCGGACTGACTAGCTGGCCTAATGACTGATGAAATGGATTGAACGGTGGTTTATTTTCAAGGATTGATAAATAGACTGATCAAGCGAAGTAAGTCTGAGATTGTCAGGTCAGTTTAGCCGTTTGGTATATCGTACATCTAAACATCTGAATAACAAAATGCAAAAAAAAAAGTATGTACATTTTTTTTTTACCAATGAAAATTACGTATTTGTAAGTCAAATGAATTTCATAGGAAGAGAAGAACATGTTCAATGGAATTTTGTTTTATTAAGAATGTTCGTGACAAGACCAGCCGCCGTGGGCTAGCGTCGCGGACTCCCGGTTGGGAGGTCGTGGGTTCGATTTCCATCAGAGTCAAGTGGGATAACGGGGATTTTTTCGCCCAAACGGGCTCAGTTGGAAGACTGGGACCACACAGTCGAATTCATCCACTTAATGCGATGCGTCTCTGACAGTGTTGCTCAAATTTTGTGACAACACTACAGGTCTCTGTATCTACTCAGGGCCTGGTCGACGGCCAGGATATATTAGGAAAGAAGTGGCGTAGAGTGCCAGCCCCGTCATGCAGTTCAGACCGAAATGCGAATCCGTAACATCCTCTGGTATCATCCATCATCATCGATCAAGCAAAAAAACAGTGCTCAAACTCTGTGCCCTTCACGCCTGTTCCTCATGCGAATGATAACTCAGTGTCGAAGTGTTACTATCTCCATGTCTGTTACTCTCTGGTTGGCCCCCCTCGTCGGCAGGTCGCCGAAACGTGTATCGGCTGAGTCCATGCAGGAGCTGTCCTTGGACGAGACGGGTGGCGCCCTCGGATGGCGACGAGCGTCAATACACGCCGGCATCTCCGCGACTAATGCAATTATTGTCGGCAGATCTAGCACCAGGGTCTTAGATAGGTGGCCCGTATCTGAGTCATGTTGGATCAGAACAGGCCCGACCACTGAACACCACCGAAGGACTAGGAGCAGCAGTGCAGTGTCCTCTCCTCCGCGTTTGGGTGCTCTTGACTGACTTGAACACGGATGCTCTCGTGTGGATTTGCCCGTAGCCCGCGCGACCGGACTGATGAGTCGGGAACGGAACCCCGACTGCAGGCCTTGTAGGATGTGAGACAGGGTGTCGGGAATACAGGAGCGGGCCCTTGTGGCGTCGCACAGTCACTGAGCGTGGCCACAGAAGTCTGCGGCGCGAAAAAAAATGGTCGTGACAAAGGATGGGCGAGCAGGCGCGATACACTGGCGAGCCACGAGAGATAAGAAGTAGGAGAGAGACGCAGATGGAGCGGGAGGGAGAGAGAGATAGGGGCGGTTAGCACGAGCTCGAGAACGAAGAGGCAGGGGAGAGACGAAGAGCCAGAAAGAGAAGACCAAGAGACATGTGAGGGAGGGAGAAGACGAGAGGACAGAGGGACGCGATGGAGAGAGACAAGAGACACAGAGGGCGAGAGGCGGTGGAGATTCGGGGAGGAAGAGAAGAGAGAGCGAGAGAGAGGAAGGGAGGAGAGGGAAGGAGAGGAGAGAAGGAGAGAAGGAGGAGACGAGAGAGACTGGAGAGGACGAGAGGAAAACAGACAGGGCAGAAGAGAGAGGAAGAGAGACAGAACCCGAGAGGTGGAGAGAGAGACGGTGTGAGAGAGGGAGAGAGGAGTGGGCGAGGGGGCGACGGAGCGAGAGTGGAGGGGAGGACAGAGAGGAAGACAGATGAGGAAGAGGGTGACGAGGAAGAGCCCGAGAGAGAGGCAGGAGAGGAGGAGAGAGGGCGGCGGGAGGACGGAGTGACCGGGGGGGGAGAGAGAGAGGGAGAGGAGAGGAGGGGAATGAGAGGGGGGACAGGGGGGGGGGGGAGTTCGGGAGAGAAGCGATGAGAGGAGCCGAGAGACAGGGGAGGCGTTTGAGGAAGGAGAGGAGAGATGGAGAGATCAGAAGCGGGGAGCGGGGGAGCTAGAGACAGAGGAGTGGAGGAGGCGAGGATCGAGAGCAGAGAGAGGGGGACGACAGGAGCTTCGAAGAGAGGAGAGACGGGAGAGAGAGAGGAGGTGTGGGGAGAGGACGGTGCGTTCGATGGACGAGAGGAGAGAGAAGAGCGGGAGGAAAGGAAGAAGATGGAGAGGAGAGAGAGGACCGGATGAGAGGTGGTAGAGATAGGGAGTAGAGAGAGCGAGATTTGGAGAACCAGGTAGCACGAGAGAGAAGGGAGAGGGATGTGAAGAGGAGAAGAGAGGAGACAGAGAGAGAGAGGGACGTGCAGGATGAGAGAGAGTGAAGGAGACAGACAGACATCAGACACGAGGAGAGGATCGCGGAGCGGGAGTCGAGGAGAAGAAGGCAGGAGAAGGGGAGGAGCAGAGGAGAAGAGGAGAGAGAGAAGAGGAGGGCCGTGGTGGTAAGAGTGAGGAGGGATGAGAGGAGTGAAGAGAGAGCGACGAGGGAGACGAGAGACGAGGCAGAGGCGAGAGAGAAAGGAGAGAGATGAAGAGAGACAGCAGGGGAGGGGAGAGAGTCGAGTGGAGGCATTGGAGGAGGGGGGGGAGCGAGGCGAGCGAATGGGAGAGCACGGGAGGGACACAGAAGAGGTAGAGGACCGAGAGAGAGGAGAAGGGGGAGACGCGACGTGGGGCAGATCGAGGGTGGAGGAGACGGGGGAAGAGACGAGAGTGAGGTGAAGGCCTGAAGATGACTAGGAGAACGGGATAGAGAGAGGGAGAGGACGTGTGATGGGGGTTTTTTTTTATGGGACGAGGTGGAAGAGGGGAGAGGAGGAGAGAGACAGGGGCAGAGGGGAGAATGGGGAGGGATGAGACAGAAGAGTGGACAGAGGAATGAGAAGGAGGGAGAGAGAGGGGAGAGGAGGGTGTTCCGAGAGGAGAGGCGAGAGTGCCAGAGAGAAGAGGGAGGAGAGAGAGGAGCGAGGGAGAGAGAAGAGAGAGAGCAACAGAGGAGCGAGAGGGAGAGGAGAGAGAGAGAAGAGAGGAAGAAGAGGAGAAGGGAGAGGATTATGGACGAGATGAATGGCGACGTAGAGTTGGAGGCAGGGGATGTGAGGGAATGTGTTCTTTGACTGACGGGGCGGGTGTGCCGGTCGAGCTTGACCGTGAGTAGAGTGGCCGATGAGTTGAGCAGAGGTGAGGGGATTTAAGAGAAGCGACCGGGAATGGGGTGATGGTAATGGCAGGAGTGTTAGAGCGTTGGAGAGGCGAAGCGTAGTATAGTAGAGGACGAGAGAGGAACGCCACGAGTGAGAAGCGTAGTGGAGGAGAGTGGATTTGAGAGGAGAGAGAAGAGAGATGGAGAGAACAGAGGGATGAGAAGAAGAGGTGCAAAGGTATGGATGAGAGATGAGTAGAGGATGAGATGAGGAAGGATGGAGAGAGAGGAGAGAGGGAGGAGAGAGCAGAGAGAGGAGAGGAGACGAGGAGAGAGATTTGAGAGAGAGAGAGAGGAGAGAGATAGAAGAGAGGGAGATGTGAGAGAGGAGTGGGAGAGATAGAGGCGGAGAGGGGGCGAGGAGGAGAGCAGGAGAGGAGAAGAGAGGAGTGGTAGGATTGATGAGAGGGAGAGAGTGGAAGGAGAGGGAGACGAAGATGAGGAGGGGAGATGGAGAGAGAGAGACGACCCCGCCCCCGACCGCGACCACAGAGCCCGCAGACCCACCACCCCCCGGAGAGATGGAGCCCCCCCCGAGTAGAACCAGAGAGGGAGACCAGACGGTGGAGGCGAGAGAAGGACCCCCCCCCGCACTAGAGAGAGGAGACCGAGAGAGAAGAGGAGAGAGAGACACGAGCCCCAAGAGACGGAGAGGAGAGAGAAGGGATGGAGAGAATACGCGGGGGCGGTGAGAGGGGGAGAGAGGAGCGGTGAGGAAGAGAGAGAAGCATAAAGAGAGAGAGAAGCAGAGAGAGTGGAGAGGAGAGAGACGGGCCGAGGAGTGAGGAGAGAGACGAGAGGCACGATGCATAGTGAGGAGATTTTGGGGAGATGAGAGAGAGGAGACGAGCATGGAGAGAGATGAGTGAATAGATTTTTTGTGAGAAGAGAGAGAGTCGCGTGGGGAGAGAGAGATCGGAAGAGAAGGAGAGAGGGAGAGAGAGAGGAGAGAGAGAGGAGAGAGGCTGACGAGCTAGTGAGGAGAGACGGGAGACGGGACATGATGAGAGATTGAGAGGAGGAGGAGGGGAGAGTGGAGGAGAGGGAGAGGATGAGAGAGACGGCGGTTGATTGTGGGAAGAGGGAGAGAGGAAGATTGTGATGTGAAAGAGACAGCGAGAGTAGTCGGATGAGAGCAGTGGGAGAGGAGTTGTGTGGGGGGGGGGGGGAGAGGAGACGAAGAAGACGGAGAGAGATGTGAGGGAGGGAGAGAGGAGAGGACAGACAGACAGACAAACAGACGACAGCACAGACAGACAGCGACAGAGACGAGGTGACGCCGAAGACCAGATGACGGAAGCGAGACTATGATGAAATTCGCCGAGAAATGTCGGCTTACCACTCCAGCATCCAGTTGAGCAGCAAGGAGAGAGACGAGAGCAGCGGGACGACGAGATGAGGAAGAGACGAAATAGATATGAGACGAGACCAGGAGACGGAAGACCCAGAGACGAATGATGGAAAATCGATGAGTCTGGAAAGACGAGCTAGACAGAAGACGAAGAGGAGGGAGGGAGAGAGAATCATCAACACCGCCTGGGTCTGATCTGTGGAGCTGGGGGTGCGGGGTGAGCCACCCCTAGAACATTAGAAGTTTTGGTTCTATAGTTATGTTGGCTTTGTGTTTTATATTGTACAATACTACCCCTATTTAAAAAGAAAGACAAACAAGATGAAAACAAGACAGACAAAAAACAGAAAAGAAGCACATGCATCTCTTAAACTTAATCAGCACCAAAGACGACGGCCATGAGTGTTATACTTTAATTGACTTAGAAAAAAGTAGCCCAACTCGCACCAACGTTGCCTGAATGTACTATAGTTCCATGTTCTATCCAAGAATCTCAATCCGACGATAGGATGGTGGAAGAGACGGGACGAGTGAGTGAGAGTGCTAGGATGGCGAAGAATGAGGATTGAGAAGATAGAGGAAGTGACAGAGCATAGAGCGAGGAGAGAGGCAATAGGAGGACGGTGCCCCGTAGAAGGGAGCCGGGGGAGTAAGTAGGGTGCGGGATCGGCAGAACGCGACGTGGCGGGCGAAGGGGAGTTAGGCAGACGAGGGCAGGGGGGGAGAAGAAGTGCTGTCCAAGTATATCGTTGCTGGAGCGACAGCGTGGAGTGGAACAAACGTGAATATGAAGCCAGAACCTGTGGATAGCTAGCCAGCGAGGCGTGCGAGTGGGGACATGAAGAGGATTAGAATATAATATAATGCGCGCGACTGGGGAATAGCTGCGCAGGTCTGTAAGTGGTAGATATGTGTGTGTGTGTGCTGTGTAGTCGTGTGTGTATTGACGTGAGTAGAGAGAGGGTGTCGTGGAGTGAGTGCGTTATGTAGGTGTGTGTGTGCTGCTGTGATTGTGTGTTAGTGTGTGTGTGGTAGGCCTGATGTGCTCGTAGGCATGTGCTTTGTGTGGTGGTGTGCTGTATGTGCGTAGTGCGCACGCATCGCGACCGCGCAGCCGCGCTACATTGGGGTATCGGTAGGATAGGGAAAGGGTGGCCAGTAAGTTC
>JADBJO010007942.1:77500-80000 GCA_016801955.1 Conus betulinus
TATCATCCCATTATTATCATCATCATCATCATCATCCATCATCTATCATCATCATTCAATCACCTCATCATCATCATCATCATCATCATCATCGTCAGCAGCAGCATGCCGCGCAGCACTATCCATCTTCCTAATCGTCGTCTCCGTGACCCGCCACCTTTCCGTGCATGCCCCGGCACTGACGTTTGTACATTACCGAGTATGAGTGTCCAGAGTCCAGCATCTCTGGGAAATTCCAAAACTAACCAAAACAACACAAGTAAACACATCACAAAGAAGTAATGCCAGTGCTTTGTCTCACACCAACTCCCACATCCCCAGAGGGGGGCGTGACCGTCTCACAAAAACAAACTTACAAACAAATACACGAAAGAAATGAGAAATAAAGAAAAAAATGCGATGCTTCGTAAAAATGTGGACATCATCATCATCATCCTCATCATCATCATCCATCATCATCATCATCATCATCGTCGTTCGTCGTCGTCGTTGTTGTCGTCGTCTCGTCGTCGTCCGTCGTCGTCTCGTCGTTATCATCATCATCATCAAAATTACATCATCACATCATCATGGCATCATCATCATCATCATCATCATCATAAAACTTCTGCTTCTACTACTACTGCTACTCTTGTTCGACTGATTCGACTACTACTACTGTTGCTGCTGCTGCTGCTGCTTGCTGCTGCTGGCTGCTACTCTACTGCTGGCTGCTACTACTACTACTACACTATGACTAAAAAGCGAAAAGCTGCCAGTCAATGTTGTTGTAGTGCATTCCTCAAGTCCTATTACCGCTTAGAGCGGCTGAAGAAGGCCTCTACATTGATTGTCTCCTGGTCCCAGGACAGGACGTTTGCCATGGAACCATTGGCAGAATAGCTGGACAGATCAGAGATCTCCACCGCCCGAGACCTGAATCATGTCACACAAGGCAGAAATACTGTAAAAACCCAGACCGTCACCTTCTTCTCCATTCAGTCATGTCTTCAGGTCGTCCTTTCAAGGTAGTAGGTCGCAGCAGACACCGAACGGTGACGAACTGTTACCAGACAAAAGATCACCACAGCGGATCCGCTGAGCTAACCAGGTATTCCACCATGCTGGGAGCACTTTCAGAAGAGCCTCAGCATTCACAGAATCCTCAAAGAACAACGCTCTGAGTGTTTCTGTCCGGCTCGGGGGCCCTGTGGGATCGTCGTCTCCATCGAGCAGACACTGGAGGATGTTCAAGTCCAAGCGTCTGCGGCGCAATCTTTCCAGGATCTTCCAGCCAAACACTTTTCTCTCTGTAGATTTTCCGAATCAGGACAGGAACGTGGCGTTCCTTAAATGAAAATGCAGGTGCGCCAGTAGAGAGATTGTTTGGGACATGCACGGTTTTTTTCGCATGCCACAAGACTCACTCCCAGCACACACACTCTACGCTTGACACCCCAAGGAGAAGGAGTGGGGAAGAGAGAGAAGAGAGAGAGAGAGAGAGAGAGGAGAGAGAGAGAGAGATGTGAGAGAGAGAGAGATGAGTAGATGGGGGGGGGGGGAGGAGGCAACGCGGGTCACTCAAAGGAACCTAACACCGAACTATGGAGAGACGAGAGAGAGAGAGAGAGAGAGAGAGAGGAGGAGAGAGAGAGAGAGGAGAAGAGAGGAGAGAGAGAGAGAGAGAGAGAGAGAGAGAGAGAGAAGCAAAAGACTGACCCGTGGTACAACCCTCAGCGCAGCCAGCAGCAGACAAAAGACAGGCGGACGGACCCATAGTCATTGGCCTCCATCCAGCACAGGAGTTGACTGCTCATTGAACAGAAGTAAGGTCTTCTTCAAGCCTGCCTTTGGGACGTCACATGCTCCACTGTGCTCCACTGGTGTCCTGCAAATGGAATGGTGTTGGACCAGGGAGTCCAGGCCAGGTGCATGTTCGGTGCCTGGCAAACTTTACCGAGATAACTGGCGGGGCAGTGGTTCTCGTCCGCCTGTGTGTATCTTAACCTCTGCCTGGCGCAGTCATTAGTCCTATGTTTCTTGAATGAGATGCGGAGAATCCGTCTCATGCATTAACAGACCTGGTTCAGAACGAAAGTGGGAAGATAACAACTGTCTGTCCTTTATGAATAGAATTACCTCTCCTTAGTATATGGGTCAAGCGAATAGATCAAGAGACTCGAACATTCGATTTTAAGCACAGGCCATGATACATTTTGATACATCGACGATCCAAATTACAGGCGCACTGCTCCAAACGCATGTTTTGGCATTGTCTCTCTCTCTATTAGAAGTGTTTAGCTAGTGGATGGGACAAAATTGCTTCGGGCGTGCCCACCAACGGCACCTGTCCCATGAAAACGGCGGGACCACTCTCGCTGACACGAGCTCTACAATTACACCCCCCCCCCCCCCCCCCCCCCCCCCCCACCCTGCAGACTTCCTAACGCTGTCTATTTTCGATCGCATGATTTTAATCCACGAGATTTGCTCTTCTTATTCAGTTCTCACATTCATACGG
>JADBJO010007942.1:87500-90000 GCA_016801955.1 Conus betulinus
TCATAGAAGTGAATATGTAAACACCATAACCAAAATATTTTACTGCTTCCGGTAGCATTCATTTTTCATTTTGAACGTCGTACATTCTGGTTGATGATAACCTCTGTTCGTATTTTCAATGCCCCTGCAATGTCTCTGGCAAGTGATTTCACTGAATTATCGTCATAATTCAGTTTTAAAACTCCGATTACACAGCAACATTCTTTTGAAAACATTACACACTTATCACAGACAGCACTGTAATTTTAACAATGTAACAAAAAAATACGACTAATCCTCCCTAAGGAAGCCACACGATGGACAAGGTGACGCTGTAGATGACTCAGTATGGAACAATGGGCGTTTAGACCAGGAGTCCTTATTCTAAGTCTGGAGAGACAAATTTTATGCCTTCTGTTCGTTATTATTGAAGTTTACTTTTCTGTTTCGAATATACTTTTAAAGCCCTAAAACCAGTTATATTTATTTATCCGTGTTATCCATTTTAGAATGCCAGTTTTGTTTATATGAAGCTATCATCCTGTCTTTGAATTCCAGAATGAAGTCCAAGATGGCGGAGTGACAGACAGACAGACAGACAGACAGACAGACAGACAGACAGACAAAAAGAGACAGAAAAACAGACAGACAGACAGACAGAATACACATAGACACACAGACTAGTGGAACAGGGGGTGGGGGGGGGGGGGGAGGGAGAGACAAACACAGTGAGAGACTGACAGAGGGACAAAGAGATGGGAGATACTTTGTTCATGGTAACAGTTCCTTATGATGGACTATTTCAGCCGGAATTCGTATTTTAAAAGAAAATGAATATATGTTATTACAAGACAACAAGCACAGGCCTGTATTTCCTTGTTTTTTTTTTTTTTAATGTATTAAGGCCTTCTCAATTCCAGCAGCGTTAATTAAATGTGGAGCGGCGCCAAAATCAACTAGGACTTGATCAGGTGCACGCATGTCTGACTGTCTGTCTGCCTGTCTGTCTGCCTGTCTCGTCTGTATCTGTATGTAAAGTGCATGCTTGCCCTTCTTTCTTGTTGCAGTAATGTTTGTTTACCGCTTTACCGAATACAGTAAACAATGTTTGCCACCCTCCCCGACAGGAGTGAAAATATTTAACTCCTCTCCCTAACTGCAGTAACTACGTGGGCACCTCTTTCGAAATCAAAAAGAAAAAAAGTTTGTTCTTTCCAAACGACAGTAAACCATGTTTTCCTCTCTCTCTCTCTCTCTCTCTCTCTCTCTCTCTCTCTCTCTCTCTCTCTCTCTCTCTCTCTCTCTCTCTCTCTCTCTCTCTCAAATTGCAACAAACCTTCTCTATCCCTCTCTCTCAAGCACCAGTAAACCACCACATTTCTCTCTCTCTCTCTCTCTCTCTCTGTCTGTCTCTCTCTCTCTCTCTCTCTCTCTCTCTCTCTCTCTCTCTCTCTCTCTCTCCTAAACTTCAAGAAACCACGTTTGTCCGTCCCTTATGTTCAGCAATAAAACACGTCTGACTATCCTACGAACTGCAATAAACTGTATTTCTCCCTCCCTCCGGTAAAACCACAATAAACAAAGTTTGTCCCTCTGTCCTATATTGTAATAAACCATGTTTGTCCTTCTTTCGGCCAGCAATAAATCATGTTTTCCATCTTTCCTGAATCGTAATAAACCATATTTGTCCCTCTTCGGAACTGCGGTAGTTTTTTTTTTTTTTAAACAACTTGTCCCTCCTTCCGAATTGGACTAATTCATTATTTCCTCTCTGTCCATTGTGTACATGTTCAGTGGACATGTTGTAATAGTGTTGCTGAACAAATCATGGATCTCCTGTTTGATCAAGATCCGCTGTGTGATCCAGATCCGCTGCTCAGTTCAGATCCGCTGTTGGGTCCAGATCCTGTTTAATCCAGATCGGCTGCTCGGTCCAGATCCGCTGTTTGATCCTGATCCGCTGTTTTATCCAGATCCGCTGTTCGGTCTAGATTCGCTGTTTGGTCCAGATCCGTGATTCGGTCAAGATCCGCTGTTAGATCCAGGTTCGTTGTTCGGTCTACATACGCTATTGGATCCAGATCCGTTTTCGTTCGGTCTTGATCCGCTTTTTGACCCAGATCCGCTGTTCAGTCTAGATCCGTTGTTTGATCCAGATTCACAGTTCGGTCTAAATCCACAGTTTGGTCTAGTTCCGCCGTTGGACCCAGATCAGCTGTTTGATGCAGATCCGCTGTTTGATCCAGATCCGCTGTTCAGTCTAGATCCGCACAAAAAAGTGATGACTTCATTCTTGTGCCATATTCCATTTTTCCATCATGTTTCGTCAATCTTCGCTGAACACAGTCTGACATTTTTGCCAGCCATGTGTCGTGGGTCTCCGCAGATTCATGCTATTTGTAAAATTGACAGAGTCATGCCGTTCGTCGTGGGTCATCAGGGCCCCATAATTTTTCTTTATTATGGAATAAATTGTTTTTGCGCGTCGTGGGTCATCAGGGACCCGTACTTTCTTCTGAAG
>JADBJO010007942.1:97500-103759 GCA_016801955.1 Conus betulinus
TGTTCCATTTCCTGGTCTTTGGCATCCTGAGTAGAGCAGATGGTGTTGGCCCGATGAGTGAGGGTGCGTATCACTCCGAGTTTGTGTTCCAGTGGCTGGTGGCTTTCGAAACTGTAGGTACTGGTCGTGTGGGGGTAGGTTTGCGGTACACACTGAAGGAGAGGCTGTCCTCTGTCCGTGTAATGAGTGTGTCTAGCATGGCAATCGAGTTGTTCTCCTCCACCTCATGAGTGAATTTGATAGCAGGGTGTTGACTGTTCAAATGGTTAGTGAAGTCTTCCACCAGCTCCCTCTTGAGGATGGTCATGGTGTCGTCCACGTAGCGGCCCCAATAGCGTGGAGGAGAATGGTAAGACGCCAGGGCCTTCTCCTCGAAGTCCTCCATGAAGAGGTTGGCTACAATGGGGCTGACTGGAGAGCCCATGGCCGCTCCTGCGAGTCTGCTGGTAGAAGTTGCCTTGGAACGTGAAGTAAGTGGTGTTGAGACAGCAAGCCAGGAGTTCACAGATGCTGTCCACGGAAAGCGTAGTACGCTGGGGCAGAGTGTCGTCAGCCTGGAGTCTTGCTTTGATGATGTGGATGCTTTCTTCGATGGGGACGCTGGTGAACAATGCCGAAAACATCATATGATATTGGGCACTCGTCAGGAGAAAGGGTGTAGTCTGCCAGTTTCTGAACCAAGTCCGCACTGTTGATGATGTGGTGTTCCGTCGTGCCAACCAAAGGAGACAGGATGTCTGCCACAAATCTCGCCGTCTCATACATGAGGGAACCTCTGGAAGCGACTATGGGATGGAGAGGGACGTCTTTCTTGGCCCGCCTCCTTGAGACGTTTGAGCAGATCCTTGAGCTTGGTGGCATACTGTGTTGGTGGGGTCTTTCTTGAGAGGCTGGTAGGTTTTTCTGTCATCCAACAGTTGGCTGGCCTTGTCATGGTACATGGACATGGGGATGATGACCGTGGACCGAACCCTTGTCGGCCGGGAGTATCAAAATCGTGTCATCTTTCCTCAGTCGGGCCAACGCAAGCCTCTCCTCAACAGGAATGTTGGGTTTCGGCGGTTGTGCTTGTTTCAGGATGTTGACAAACTCCGACCTCAGATGGGACGCCTCTTCTGTATGCGGGCTTATCTGTCTGGAGGCGGTTTCAATACACGTGATGTAGTCCACGATGAGGAGTTTGTCCAGGATCACAGCAAAATTGAGTCCCTTTTCAAGCACTTGCTGTTTAGTCAGAAAGTTTCACGTTCCGATAGATTCATAACCCATCTCTTCTTTACCCTGCGCTTCTCTTCTTCAGTCACAGGTACAATTGAAATGTGATCGTTCTTTGTCACGTTTCGATCTCGCCATTACTTTCTCAAACTTGCTTCTCTGGCGCATGCGCACTTTGTTCCATTCCAAGTTTTGAGTTGACTCGAGCCAGTCCTTCACTTCCGCTAGTATCTCAGTCGGAACATTTGCACTCAACCTGTCCGAACAGAGATGGATGTGTTGTTCTAATCCCTCGATCCTCAGACTGATCTGCTTTGCGCGCTCGTTCATCAGGGCCCGCTCCGTCTGGAATAAGATGTTGCTTGCAACTTTTCCTTTGACTGATGACTGATTTTCAAGCTGGTCAGTACGACACCGTGATGTTTACAGTGTAGCGTGAAATGCAGATGGTTTCGGAATCTCGCTAAGGCTCGGTGCGCTCAGCCAGGAATGGGACCATTCACCCTCTCCCCCAACTGATTTTTTTTTCTGTGTGCGCTGTTAGTAGGTATTCTGAAAAAAACAATCGCTCGCTCCTTTCTGAAACTTCCACCCCTTTCCTCACACTCCCCGACCCCGTTAATGTCGTTATTGTTATGATTACGTTCCGGATATGGGGTGATGTGGCAAGACGTGCAGTCGAGAAATCATTAAAGAAAAAAAAAAAAAAAAAAACCCTTCCTTGCCGGACTGAATGATCCGCCACTGCCATCTGTCGACAAAAATGACTCGAGAACAACCAGCTCAAGTTCCCTCACATGTCACATGGATGTTTGTCAGGCCAGTCAATATCTACGGAAGTGATGACATTTTGAAGACTCTGAATGCATACAAGATTAAATCAAAGTTTGAAAAAAAATAAAGATTTGACTTTCACGGAATTAGTGTTTGTCTGTCTTGATCGTGGTGATGATTTCTTATCGTATTTTTTATGTCAAAATTTGCTTTCAGTCATTACTGGAAACAGCTGTAAATCCTGTTTCATAACAGACACTCAAGCATCATACAGTTATGTAGTTTTCTTTTGTTAAAACCGGGGGAAAACGCTAGTTGAAGTCTTGTGAAAAAATTGGTAAACAAATATTCTCCAAAGTCACCAGTAAAAGTTTACATCAAATGACGGTTGTAAACTGAAATATGTTTTTTACCGTTCCAGTATGAATGTCAAAAGTGCTAGCAATCGATAACACCTGTCTTGACAATATTGCCTCACCAGTGTTGACGTACATGAGATTTTGCCATTTCATCTTCTTCTAAGCTGTCATGTGTTTTCTGTTTAGTCCACATTCCTCCAGTTTTTTTTTACCTTGTTCATATTTCATCAATGAGGCGTAACACTAAATACACACTACACCACATTTGCTAAAGCGGTCTGCAGTTACAGTGTCGAGCCGTTGTTCAACCAATGTTGCTGGTGCGTTCCCCTCCCCCCCCCCCCCCCCATTCCTCCCTCCCCTGCAGAAGTGGACAGGGACAGGACAGACACGCTATAAAGTCATTTGCATGCCTGACTTTTCGCACTGCTTTATATGCATGCACTCTGTGGGTCTTGAAGACACGAGTGCCTGTCAGTGAGCGAAGAAGCTCAAGTCATTGCGAGATCATGACAGAATGAACTCCTTTACAGCGGTCAGACGGAAAACAGTATGGCCAAAATGTTTTGATGTTGATAGAGATATCTACTTGATACATTCGTATTCGAGCCCGCTGACACACGTGTAATGTTATTGGTCATACAGCAAGATCGTTTCACACTCGCTTACACTTGACATGACCAGGTTTTTTGTTAATTTTTCACCCTCGACTGAGTTCATGTAATTTGATACGCTTCTACGTTGCAGCTGTTGCCCTGCGATTTTGATCAAATAACTATGCTGTATAACTAAATCAGAGTCTGCATACGGGGCCGGAATAGCTCAGTTGGGTAGAGCGCCGGACTCGTAATCTAAGGACTGCGGGTTCGAATCTCCGCTAGGTCGTTTCGGTACAGGGGCATTTTCCATCGGAGTTAAGATTGGTTCTGACTCAATTTCCCATACAGTCCTTCGAATGAGACTATAAACCGAGGTTCCGTGTGTGAACGCACGCATAACATCTTACACACACGTAAAACCCCATTTCCAACTTTCGGAAGAGAAGGCCAGTTGGGCCGTTGGTATGGATGACACGTTACACATAGCATGCACCTTCCCCGAAGATGGAGTATGGCTGCCTAATGGCGGGATAAAAAAAAAAAACGGCCATACACACAAACCTCCACTCACTTTGTTGGGCAGATGTCTATACAGGGAGTGTCCGGAGGAGTATCAGCCTGCGTACGCAAGAAGAAGAAAAAGAGGGTACAAAACTCAGTTGACAGTTCGGAGGGGAAGTAAGCCATACAAGGGTTATCTACTCCTGATCGCATAGGGCGATTCTGATTCGACATTGCTTACCGTGTTCTATTCGATTTATCTTCCATTATCAATATTGCTTACAACACTGATATGGAAGATAAACCGAATAGAACACTGTTCTAATCTGCCAACTTGAGAGAGAGAGAGAGAGAGGAGGAGAGAGAGAGAGAGAGAGAGAGAGAGAGGAGAGAGAGAGAGAGAGAATTCTTCGTCTTGTATACGTCTCGTATCTTGTCTTTTCAGCAAGGTAGCTCAAGAAGATTGGAGAATGGATCTTCATCCAATGACAGTACATCTTCAGCAAGGAAGAACGTGTTTTGCCCATTGCCCATTCATCTATCACATATGCAAACACAAAAACACAGACAAAAAGGAATCTTTTAACCAAACAGAAGTTTCAAGTTACTCTGTATATCCTGAGCTAACTCGTGGTGTACTCAGCGACAACAGCGAAATAAATGAACACACCACCAAATCTACATTTCAGTCCAGACTGACGCTGCTTTGTGACTCACCACAGAACACACCAAAGCTTAAAACCAAACACACGTGACTGTTTACGCCCACCTACCCTCCCCTTCACCCCCCCCCCCCCTCCCCCCCCCCGTCGCCATCCTCATACTCCCCTCCCTTCTCCTACCACCGTCTAGCCTCACCGTTTCCTTTTCACACGACGCAGGGTTATTTGAAGAGTCTGTGTCTACAGATCGTTCAATCACAAGATCTGCAGGGAAAAATCTGACCCAAAACACTGGAGGAAAAGTCGTTCGGAAGAGAGTAATGAACATGACATCTGGGAAGGGGGAAAACAATCTTCATATGCACAAGGTTGGATGTCATGGCTCGTTACATCGTTCCTTTTCTTCTTCTTCTTCTTCCTTTTTTTTTAGAGGGGGGGGGGGGGGGGGGGGGGGGGCGGGGAACCAGCGATGGACTGACAACATTGCAGAATGGACAAGAAAAACCAGGCTAGGTACACAACTGAGGGAACTACAGGTCGATTGTTCTTCAGTGTGCTGTCCCAATGAATCTTCACAGAGTTAACTCTTTTCCCTACGAATACTGGTGGTGCTAGTTGTTCCCTGCATACGTGCCATGTTTATGGTTTGCTCAACCACTGTTTAACGTAGATTATTTAGCAGTTTGCTTCCCCCTCCCTCCCCCCCCCCCCCCCCGCCCCCCCCCCACCCCCTCCCCATTTTGTGTTCTATTTCCGACCTAGTTTGATAGCTGTTTCTTTTTAAATAGACGAATTCAATTCTGACACTTAAAATAATTGTTTTGGAGTTCAAAATAATCGGTTTTAATGCGTTGCTATACTCTCAGACAAAAACCGACCCAATACTCGACGGTATATGTGCATGTATCCACCCACAAGATGAAGATAGTAATGATGATGTGAAAGGCGCAGAGTTTTGAGTTAGGAATGCTGATTTCTTTTCTCTTCTTCTTCTGCGAAGCATGCGGTTAGTGTTGAAGAGGGGGGGAGGAAAAGAGAAGCTGGGGAGGAGAAGGGAGAGAAAGGGGAAGCAAACTTTAAAAATACAGAGGAGGGAGGAGGGAAAGGGAAAGATAAAATAAAAAGATAAAACAACTCTTCTCAATCAGTTTTCACTCGTCGGGTGAACGGAGAGGGATCTCAGTATCTGAAGACCCCCTTCATTTGGACCGCAACAGTAGAGCCGGGGGATAAGCAACGAGCGGCGCACAGACCGCATTAGATCATCATTTGCCCCGTTGCACGTGCGGCCTTCCGTTTAAGCCGCGGGGCCAAGCTATTTTTGGAACCTGATTTTGCATTATGCCTACACCGCCCCTTCCTCCTACCCCGCCTCTCCCCCTCCTCCTCCTCCTCCTCTCCTCACCCTCCCTCAACTCTCTCCCACCTCCTCTCTGGCCCGGACCTTACCCTTCTCTCCCCATCTCACCAACGATGACTATCCATGCCTAAGCTGTGTTACACAACTTCCAAACTCTAGGGTCTGATCAGTTCGTAACTGAGTGATATGGGGAGAGGACGAAAGAAAAGGAAATGGCGATGGAGGGTGGGGAGGAATGGGGAATGAGAGGGGAAGGTTGAGGGAAGCGGGGTGGGAGGGAGGAGGGGGGGGGGCAAAGACGGGACAATACAAGCTCTTGAGGGCGGGCGGGCAGTGCAGGTTGGATGAGGTGGATTGGCGAGAGAGTGAGGTGAGGGCTGCTTGATAAGTTATGAGGAGTTTGTCACAACATACCCAAGAAACGCTGTCTACTCTCTCTCCCCTCGCTCTCTCTCTCTCTCCTCTCTGCCCCCTCTCTCTCGTCGCGGCGCCCCGGCGCGCGCGCTCAGGCTTGACAAACAATATGCTTTGACCTGAAGTTCCCAGTGCAGAAAAGTCCATGGCTCCTCCGTAATGTTATGATTAACCTAAGCAACCATTCCTCTTCTTGTCCCGTTCAGGGACGCGTGGTCAATCGATCAGGACCGCTGCAGATGTGGGCCTGAAGATCGTGAGTTAAAACCGACGTGGGATCGGATTTGGAATGCTTTCGAAAACCAGTTTGGTCCATCCCGCAGTTGTGGGTAATTGGATCCATCTGGGACGATGAGAGCAGGGTCTAGCCTTTCT
>JADBJO010007943.1:2500-35523 GCA_016801955.1 Conus betulinus
GAGAGAGCCATACAGAACAGACAAAACAGAGACAGAACACACAGAGAAACAGACAGAGGGGAGTCTGTTGGGAGATTGTGGTGGGGTGGTGCGCGCGCCGCGCTGTTGGCTCCCACTTGTTTCGTTTTTTTTTTTTTTTGCTGGCTTTGCGCGTGTGTGTGTGTTTTGGGTGAAGTAACTACCGAGCTTTATCAAAAGTGTAAGGTACAACGACAATACTGACATAGAATAAACAATATTTGTTTTTACAATTGTACACAAAAAACCTTATTGGATTAATTCTGATTTCGATTAGAAAAAGAAAAGAAAATGAAGCAAATCACAGGACAAGGATTTAGATGTGCTTTCTTCCGTATTCAGTGGCTTAAATAGGATACACATAGGTGATAATGACAGATTTGTTTGTCAAGTTGAGGGGAAGATAAACAAAGAAATGAGTTGATAACAATAGTCTCATATGAATCAAAAGTGTGTTTTCTTTATTGTTAAAACCCCGGTGTTTGGGGACACATTAATCAGTTCTGTAACGTTGTGTTATGTACCATTGTACCTATGGTGGGTGTGTGGTCGTCTGTGTGCTGTGGTGTGTGTTAGCCCGCGGTGCGTGCCACCCCGCTGGTCTGAGTCGTGTCCAGAGGGGTCATGGGGGGAGGATTGACGCCAGAGAGAGCAGCAAGCATGGAACCATACGGATGTGGGGGCGGAAGTATCAAACAGTGTGGGATATACAAAGCAGGGGAATCGAATACGCGTCGCTGCTGCGTCAACCGGAAACCTGTGACACGTTCCTGTGTATGGAATGGTGCGGGAAAGGAAAAAAAAAAAAAAACAGGTGCCTCAGCCAAACAAGCGCTACTAAGACGTAAAAGACCCGTAAGCGTATGGTGGTACAACGTGAGATCCGAATTATACGGGTTGTATTAAATCCCCATCCCCACCCCCTTGCCGCTGCTCCGCTTCTCGTCTCAACCCATACAAAACACAAACAAAACACAAACAAACACAAAATAGTCATAATGAAAGAGTGAAGAACACAAACAAACCACGAAGCAAGATTAGAAGAAAATCATGGCTAAAAAAAAATAAAACAGTTACCATGGACACTTTGCGTATTGAGGTAGTCCCACGCTATTGAGGACTGATGCGATGAGAACTGGTTTTGGAAACCATAGCAGTCCTGCAATCGACGCGTGCACACTGAACGTCGGTAGGAGGACCGACATTGTAAACGCTACCTGAAACGACAGTTGCGAGGCACGGGCACCCCCCCCACGTGTACTGACCGTAGGGAGAACGACACGTAACGCAGTGTATGACACGTAGGAGAACGACCGTAACGTATGGGGCTTAACGTCTACTGAAAGTCGTTTAGCGATTATTACCACATGAAACGCTACTGAAACGTAGGGAGGGCATGAAACGGGAGAGACGGAGACGCTGAGAGACGTAGGGAGAGGAAGAGACACATAACGCTACTGAACTAGGGAGAGAACGAGGGTAACGCCGAGTGCTATCGACACGTGAATGAGAAGAAAACAGATTGGAGGAAGGGGAACGACACGTAACTCTGTGGGACCCTACACGGGACATTCTCAGGCAGACGAGTGGCTTTTCCAAGCGAGTATTAAGACATTGGCGGTTATCTGTGACTGATGCCAGCCGATCATGCAACGAAGTCTGCTCTTGTCGTTTTATGAGAGACTGCCCTCCTCTCGCTATCTTGTTCCCCTCTCGACGCTGCCCTTTCGAGGGAGAGGGAGAGGCGTCAGAGCCGGCGCCGCTCAGGAGAGACCACCCGCGAAATGAGAGATATAGGAGAGAAGAGAGTGACCCTAGAGGACGGGGTGTCGTATCACACCCAAGCCGACGGACCAAACGGTTCATCTCGACCATCAGAAAACACGATGAGAAACCAACAATGCGGTGTTGGTATTTTACCACGGCAGCCGTCCTTATTCCTGACCTGATCAGCCGCAAGTTTGCAAAGAAGTTTCTCGCTCTTGTAATTTAGAGATGGTTCTATGAACTTTACAGATTTGTAGGCTTGGTGACAGTCTTCCAAAGGCTTGCTGACCACCCGCGCAGTAGGAGGTGCAGGTAATTAAACGACCGCTTATCGTTATGTTCGACTTATCTGGCGGACTTGTTGCGTGGTAAACGTTTCCATCAAGAGAACAGTTTCATTCTATTTAGCCCGCATAGGGTGCAGGCATTTGTGCCCCAAAAGGATGCTTCAGGCTGAGAAGGAAGCCAAATTCAGTTCATTTTGTTGAACCACGTTTAGCAGAAGAAAGTAGAGCAGAGTTCATTAATACACGGTGTCAACGAGGTGATGGAAGCCAATACAGAAAAGGGACACAAGAGCAGAGCCACCCTTCGAGTAGGAAGAGGAGAGTAGGAAATAGGAAGTTTTTGGAGAGTACGGAGGGAAGAGAGGGGAGGTAAATAACATGAATAACGAATAAACAAATGAAAGCAAGAAATCAACGAATCCTGTGTGTGGAGAAAGGGGCAGAAAAAGCAGACAAATGGACATTTGAGGAACTGGAACGGGCTACAGCAAAAAATCAGGCCAGTAGTTCAAAGAACACATGTCTGTTGCAGATGGGAAGCGACAGATGTTACCACAGTTAAGGGGACGCAGAGAGAGGAGAGAAGAGAGGTATGAAGAGAGCGACCCGGAGAGATCGCAGAAGGCGGAAAAGTAGACGGGCGAGTCGATGGAAGGACACGAAGAAACAAGGGAGCTGTCGCGAAGGAGCGGTGACTAGCAAGAAGATCACGACGACAATTCAACAGGTTACTTTGACGTGAGATTCGGTCGCCGCTGTATCATTCAGTCGCCCATCTCGATAACATTCGCATCAGAAGCTCTATAGTTTGTTTCACAGTGGTGTGCAGTATTGTTTTCCCCTGTTCCATGCCCATGATCGGATGCCCCCACACACACGACACACTTGACTGTCCCGCACTGGATGTCGTCTCCACCATCATCCTACCGTTGACACTTTCTTCATTGTGAAATCAGCTATCTCACATCACCATGTTCGGACTTTAACGGTATCAATAATTTTGCTTGATGCTTGTTTTTTTTTTTTCTTCTAACGGCTAGCACGGAAGATGCCGCGAAAGGGTCGTTATATTCCAACGGGTACAAAGCGGACGCTGCCGCCAGGGTTAACACACAACACACTGACACACACACACTAGTCCGAGGGCGGACGTGGTGACGTCATCGAGGTCACAACCAGGCGTAGAGCCAATGTGGCTCCTGGACGAAACTACACCTTGTCTGGCCGAGTTAAGTGAGATGAGGTTGATGCAGTTTCAGTTTTAATCTATACAATCGGTCAGTTAGGTCTATGCTACCCCACATTTGCCAGTTAGCTACGAGATAAGCGTTAGAAGTCAGACGGGACTGATCAACCATTGTGAAGCAGATTTATGACATTGGTGATCGTGGTTGTGCAGGACCTGGCAACGTCGAACCCGCGCGCGTTGGTTAGACCTAAGCTTGGTCAGCCCGAGAGCACCTCATCCGGTCTCTCATTGTCCGTCGTGTCACACGTGAGTATCTGCAGTGCTGGGTGAGCCGTCCGGGTGTGTGTGTGTGTGTGTGTGGGTGTTTGGCGTGATGTGTGTACATGGTGTCCTCGGCACTAACACACACAGCACTTAAGATGTAAGATTGTGATCATTGATCCCCCGCGTTTGGAGTCGAAACTTAGCCTACACTTACAACAAACAGCAAAAATCCTCATCCTCCTCTAATAACAATGACGACGCCGATGATGATAGTGATGAATGATGCAAAACTCATACCGGCGCTCCTATTGATATGATAAAGAAAAAAAGTGAAGAGTAAATAAAAACAACTAACAGGAAATGCAAATGAAATAAATAAATAAATAAACGAAACTATAAACAAAATCAATAGGTGTAGTCCTGATACACGGTAGTGGTGGCAGCAACTATCCGGGTAGTGTAACACTGTGAGAGAGAGAAAAAAAAAAAAACAAAAAAAAAAAAACCCCGAGCATGTACATACAAAAAACAAAGAAAAAAAAAGAAAAAGGAAAAAACCAAAACCCAGTAAAAATGATAGAAACTACCCACACACGACAGGAAAAAGACATACACCAAAATTACACTAGTCCCGGGACGAAAAAACACTACAACAACTCTTCACCCCTGCCTCCCAACCAGTGTGGCCACATGACCCTGCTATCCAACGCATTCTCCTGCTACTAAACCACTTCTTCTAGACTAAGAATACGTTAGCGGTGTGAATTGTAAACCAAAAACTACCACCTCGTCCCCTCCGTCCATCCACGCAAGCGCGCCCAACAGAACCCAAAGCCTATGATCTTACAAGTTGAAGTCCCATGAATCTCTGATATGCCCAATGTTACCACATGACCCGTTCTTGTACACATGAATAAATAACACAGATAAAATCAAAACTGTGTGCTCGATGCAATCACGGGAAACCGTAGGACGTCCATGAGAAAGCTTTCCAATTAGTCTTTTTAATCTGCACTCTTTGTCTTTCTTTGTTCTTTTAAATATTTTGAACCCATTTCCACTCTATGCAAGCTAGAGTGCCGGTACAAGAAGTCATGTTGGTGAAAAGTTATCATGCATTTTTTTCAGCAAAGGACAGCTAAATCCGAAAACAATCTGACCCCAAGCTAGAACTTTTACCCTGAATGCGGTCCTCTGCTAGCGAGGAGCGGCGATTTCTGGTCCAGATCAGCCAGACGTGAATCCGCGGAAAGGATTTCGTGGCCTCCCCCTGGTAAGCATATTGATAACACTTATGACTATCTCAAGCATATCCACGGTGTACGTTTGCTTACTAAAATCAGTTCGAACAAAATATCGTTTACCTCTGGATACTGGGAATGTCCTTGTGAAATATGTTTTTACTGGTGCTCTCCAGTCAAGGCCGGGTCAGAACGTGGACCTTTTGTTAAGTTTGTGCTGCAAAAATCATGCCTGTGGGCCGATGGATACATAGTTGCATTGACGGAGGCTATGTGCTAAACAGGGCCTGATGGACGGCAGGTTTTTCGGCCTTGTCGTTGACCTCCTGGTTTTCTACATTCATTTTGATGCTTTTACCCCCTTCATAACGACGAATTCAAGCGTCGCCTTGCTAATTACCTCCCTTAGATCGTCTGCTTAAAACGATTCGGTGAGACCTCACACAGGTGGTTATATTGGTTATATACATACTTAAAAATGGAAAGACATTGCATAGTGACATCGTCAGAATTCGAAGAGGACAGCTGCCCGGCCCATAGAATCATCCAAGCATGGCATGATTGTCAATAGTTCAAATTTTCTTAAAAGAGTATGCTATCAGTAGTAAACTTTTTTTTCTTTTCAACCACGTACAACTCACAGGTGAGGTGAGTCAACCGGATTAAAATCATCAGCAAACCATTAGTAAATTATTTACAAGCAGGAAAGCCGTGGCATTTTTCAGGCATAGTTAGCACAAGCCAGATTAGATTATCGCTCACGACAAGTGCCGTGGTGGTGGTGGTGATATGGGCCAAGACAGTGCTAGTCACGGGTATTCCCATGGAACACTATGGCAGCCACCAAGACTTTGCTGAAGACATGAAGATGTCAGTGCCCACTTCTCCTTATCTGAAAAAAAAGAGGGTGTACCTTCACCCTCTTCTTTCTAATGTGCTGTTAAATAAATTTTTCATCAGTCGTAACCTCCACCCCCCCCAAAACAAACTTCCTCAGTCAACATTCCAAGTGTCTCAGTGGGTTGTTGTGTACATGGTGAGTGCCTGTGTGGTTGTGGTTGCTTGTGCATGCAGGCTGTGTTGATATGAGTGCCTGCGTGCGTGAGTGCAGGTGTCTCTGGGTGTGGGTGTGTGGTATCATGCATGAGCGTGCATGCGCGCACGCTCCTGCGCAGGCGAGCGTGTGTGTGGTGTTTGTGTGTGTGTGTGTGTTGTTGGTTATGTAAAGCGCTTAAAGCTCTATTTTTTTTAGAGAATAGGCACTATATAAATTAACATTATTATGATTATAATAATGATTATTATAATTTTCATGAAGAGTGAATTAATCAGTGATCTAACCAGTTTACCTCATTGATATTATACCCCAAAACTGGGTCTTGCCAGTGAAATCCAATCGAGATTAAGACTAGTAATAATAATGATAATAGCAGTGGATGTTATAGCACTTAATTTATAAATAGCACACACACACACACACACATACTTCCTAGCATGTACAAGGCCACACACACACTGTGCAAGTTCATGCGTGCACACACACACACACACACACACACACACACACACACACACACACACACAAGCCTGCATGCACTTCTGCTCTCTCTCTCTCTCTATCTCTCTCTCTCTCTCACACACACCACACACACACACACACACACACCACACATACTAGTGCACATACATGTTCATACACATGCACACACACACACACACACACACACACACACACACACACACACACACATTCATGCATGCACACACACACACACACACACACACACACACACACACATACCAAAAACAACACACAATCATAAGACAAATTGAATAATGCTATTATTAAGTGATGTATGATAACTTGAACTTAGTTGAAGACAGAGAGGAAACTGAAGTGCAGAGAGAGAAAGTGTGTACTATGCAGTCACTTGATTGTTAAAATAATGCTCTGTGAAGGTTCTTAGTAAAAGAAACCAGGGATCTGAAGGAGATAAATACGAGCAGAGGAACACAAGGACCAGGCAGGAGTGAAACAGCTGGAGCAGACTAGAGAGATGTGATGAAGCGTTTACCGTTCACTTATCAAACTTGAAACTGAGCAAAGGCAGTGTATAATCAGTACCTTTTTTAACAAGAAGCATTTAAAGGGAATGAAGCAGAGAAACAAAACGTGAACTGATTTAGAACATTCAAAAGTGAGTCTCGCTCTGTGTTTGTGTGTGTGTGTGTGTGGTGTGTTTCTGTACGTTTTTTGGTAACTGATAAATAGAATGTTTTGGACAAAAGCGCAGTAGGGTTTTTATCATACAGAAGTCAGGGCTTTTGCTTACCCTCCACCTTGCCAGTTTCAGAGAAATGTATAACTTACAACATACACACACAAGGCAAAGGAGAAGGGAAACAGCAGGGGAGAGGGGGGTGGGGGGAGAACAGTGGGCAATGGAATGGGCAGAGTGCTGGCATACAACACTGATGTTACAAAGTCTTTTCGCTTGAGCAGGATGCTGCGTGTGGGGCAAGATGCTGGCAAAAATGAAAGAGATCAAGGATGACAATGCAAATTAATGGTTCTGTTGGTGACTGAGATGAAAAGTGGGTGATACTCCACTTGATGCTCAGACTTGGGTCAGATTGCACCATTTTGATTCTGTGTGCAATTGTCAGGGAGAGGGGCTAGTTGGGGTGGGGATGGGGAATGAAAAACAGTAATAATGAAATATATTGCCACAAAAGAAGTGACCACACAGACTCTAAAAAAAACACACACACACACACACACAAAAGCAAAAGAAAACTAACCAGCCAACTAACAAACAAACAAAAAAGGAAAAAAAAACAAAAAAAAAAGGAACCATACACTTCTGCAAACCATTAAAGGAATGAATAAGAATGGACATCTTTGTTAAAAGTTCAGCATTATAGATAATGCCCCATACTGTAGTGGCAAAACAGTATTCTTTTCTCAAAAAGTACACAGATAGTATGTGCACACACACACACACACACACACACACACACACACACACACACAGTGACACACACACACACACACACACACACATACTGGTCTACCCTACCCACCTATCCACCCACCCGGTCACCTTCCAATCTCTTCCATTTCAGCACATTTACACACACCATACTCTAGCAAGAAAGAGAAAGTAGCAACCATGATCACTTCTGTTCTGTACTATTGCAATAGGGGCGAAGAGAGATCCGAAGGAATGGAGAGACAAAAACAGACAGAAATGGTGACCCCACCAGACTTGGATCAGTGGCCCCAGCATGATACCCAACTGCCCTTTTCTGATGTCTGCTGCAGACTGGAAGGAGGAGAGGGGGATGGCAGAGAAAGGGTTGGTTTGGCACTACAGTTATGTGACAGGCCTCCTCAAGAACTCTTGGCAGACAGTTTCTTTTATGGAAATGTTAATGTCCTAAATAGGGGGTGGAAGAAGGATAAGGAGCTGTTTCACTGATCTGTGTGGCAGAGGATTCTGTAATACTGCTGGTTCTGTCCTCCTCGTCTTGATCGAGTTTTAAGTAAATGAAGATTTTTGCTCTTGAAGAGTAGCTGCTTACAGTGGATCTTGAAGAAAGTTGTGAGGCTGGTGGCTGTCTATCCCTGTTCCGATGTCGGCTGTTTAAGTGTATAAGCCATGGAAGACATACTTGATATTGGTTGATAGTCACCCATGACAAAGCTTGCAGCTCTGTGTTACAGAGTATCCACTTGTAGTTGTATCTCTTAAAAGGTGAACATGCTTTGTGTAGTGCATTCCAGATGATGCAACACTCACCTTTAAACAAATAGTGTACAGAGTGTGGGAACTTAATATTATATCAGACATAAACATTTTGCAGCAGAGTCACCTTGCTCAGAGGTGTCCCACCTGATGTGACTTTTTCAGTTTTTAAGTTCCTGAAAGAAAAAAAATAAAACTTTTCGTCGGATCTACGATTATATGGGAAAAAATTTGAATCAAAATTCCAGCTTGTTTTTTAAAAAAATCTGTTACTTTTTCATCTCCCCCATTTTTTTTTTTTTCAGAGTGCATGTCTTCCTCAAGCAGGTGATCATCAGCACTTGAGCTATTAAGCAGGAGAGGATGGTGTAGTTAACTACCCTGCATTGACGCTTGTTCATATATATGTTCTGAAGTGTTGTTTAAACTTGGTGATGTTTTTCCAGGTTGTTCTTTTCAACTCTTTCTGGACATTTTTTGTGCAGGTATTTTAGCGCAGTCCAAGTTCCTCATAGCCAGTCTTCTGCCACTTCAGTTCTTTCTGTGGTGTTTCCATGTCAAAGTGATGTAGCTGATGTGCAGTGTAGTTGAGACGTGAACCAAGCCTGGCCTGCTGACCATGTGGGAACCTGTGGGGGATGCTGGCAGCCCTGATTGACAGGAGGCTGTTTTTGAAGAAGATCCGGAATTGGGTTTTGTCAGGTTGCTGCATCTGTACAACTACTTTTCAGGCCCAGCATCTTTTCTTTCATCCTGGCCTGCTTGCTTGCCTGCAGAGTGGGAGAAAACAAGGTGGATCATTCATAAAAAGAAAAAAACAAATCTCTGGCTCGCTAAAGTGGCTAGCAGTAAGGAAAATGTTAATAAGAACAAAATGTAACGATGTCTGTATGTTCAGGCATCTGAGGCAAAGAAAGCGAAGCTGACAGAACAGGAACGGTCAGTGTCCTTGAGCCCTCTGACCACTGCAGGGTGGTCCCTGGTGGAAGGACGGGATGCCATATACAAGGAGTTCCTGTTCAAAGACTTCAACCAGGTCAGTGTCACTTTGTCTGCAGTTGTTGACTATTATAAGAGAGGAAGGGGAACAGCAGTGAAAAGCTTAGTTACTGATGCCCTGTATGCTGGAATCGACACAGACACAGGAAGTCTGCATTCCTGTGGTTGACAGAAAACACCTGGAGATATGAAAGCCTGTATCTGTGGAATATAACAGGGGAAATGCTTCTTGGTTTGTACCGATGAACAGATGAAAAAAAAATAAGAAACAGCAACAGGAGCAAAATGCAAACCAATGAAACAGAGTAAGCAAACTGTGTACATAGTTCAGCCCACTAGTTTTCACTGCTGCTGAATTGCGACCTTGTGTCCTGGAGGGTGTGATTTTAACCCATTTCCAGCCAAGGTAAACTTTAAGTCCAGCCATAGTGATTAGCACCATTTGGGCATGTCAATCCCCTGATTTGGGCCTTTTCCAGTATGCTGTCCAGCTTCATGTTCCCAGTCATTTAATTTTCTTTTTTTTTTTTTTAATGATTTGTTCTTTAATGAATAGTGATCTGTAAAGTTGGAATCAGATGTAATAAATAACATATGATGGGAAGCAGACATAACTTTACTATAAAATGATGCAAATAATCAGGGGTTCTGGTTGGTTTTACTTTTACATGGCAACAACATGGACAGCATTGACAATTTTCCATCAAGGCAGCACTTTGTGTGTGAAAATCAAGCACTGTAATGCTGCCAGCCACAGCAAGCAACTTGAACATCACAAACATGTGCTAGAACTGCGATGTGTGAAAGACACTCAAAGTAGCCCTGTTATTTTGTGTAGATGGTATAATGCATTCCAGCTTTTCAGTTACTCCAAAGTACATGATTTGGTCATGATCAATCACGAAACCTTTTTGATTCACTGGAATGTGGCATACACCTTTTGATTTAAACATCAATTATATTCTAAGAACACCATCACTATTAATTGCTTATCTAGGTATTGCTCTCATCACCTCTACGTTCCTGACATTTGCATGTCATCTTAGCACTTGACTCTTGACCTGCTATTTTGCTCCCACTTCTTCACCCTCAATCTCTCTCTCTCTCTCTCTCTCTCTCTCTCTCTCTCTCTGTCTCTCATGCACACACACACACACACACACACACACACACACACACACACACACACACACACACACACCACACACACACACACCATCATAAATAATTATTAGAGTTATGATTTTTTAAATTTTATTATTGCATTGTCGCTAATTCATTACTGCTTCTAGAACTGTTAACTCTATTTATGCATTGTAATCCCATCATGAAAATGTGTGTAATATGTGTATGTTTTTGATGCATTGTAAAGTTCGGATTAATTAAAACCTGTAGCAATATTTACTGTATGTTAATATTTCAGGAAAGGAATACAGTTATACTCTCTCTCTCTCTCTCTCTCTCTCTCCCCCCCCCCCCCCCCACCCCCACCCTTAAGTAGGATCAGTGTGTGTGTGTGTGTGTGTGTGTGTGTGTGTGTGTGTGTGTGTGTGTTTTGATCAGTTCATTTATTCTTGTTGTTTCAGTGTTTTCTTATTTGTTTAACTTCAGTGTGCATCAGCATGGTGAACAAATAACTCATCCACATTTTTTAATGTCTGTTTAAAGACATGTATAGTAAAAGGTTTACAAGTTTAATTGCTTGTTGGGCTTAGTTGCTGTTTTTTTGAAAGAAATGTATGTTTAGTAAAAGGTTTACAAGTTTAATTGCTCGTTGGGCTTAGTTGCTGTGTTTTTTGAAGACATGTATGTTTAGTAAAAGGTTTACAAGTTTAATTGCTCGTTGGGCTTAGTTGCAGTTTTTTGCTGCTAAAAGCTACAAGTTTTATTGCTCCTGGCTTACCAGACATGGTTTAGTAAAAAAGGTTTTTAAGTTTAGTTGCTTGTTAGGGCTTAGTTGCTGCCAGAAATCCCCTTTACCAGGGAAGGGCTGGGTGAAAAAAAGCATGTATTCCCTATTTTTCAAATAAAAATCATCATCTCTCTCGGAATATAATATAAAATTGAAGATGTGTATATCTGTCTTCAAAAGAATGGCATTTGTGATTTTCCATCCCGTGTATCTTTTATCTGTCTGATCTTGAGAATTTTCCTTCTTTGAAATCTCTTAAAATGAACTTCTCAAACAAAATAACAGCAGCAACATTATTTGGAAGTCAAATGTAACTAGTGAAAATTACAATGTTCTTTAAACAGTTATGGGTCAAGGGACTATGAGCAACATATATTTGTGAAATGCAGACGAATAATTTTCCTTGCAGTAGGAAACAGGAAATCTTAACCCAAGCTCAAATATAAAGTTTATTTTAGATTTTATGACATGAGTCTGTTTTTGAGATAACTATAAAAGGCTGTGTTTAAATAGCACGAAATAAGATTTTTTTTTTTTTTTCATTGAAAAGAAATAAATTGTTGTTGACACAAACAAATTTGGTCAATAGCACCATTGCCATCATTCTGAAATTGGTCCATTACTGACATTAGTGACGGTCCACCTTGCACTTGTCATGTTTTTTCATTTGAGATTGATTTGAAATCCAACACCATAATGAATAAAAATATGATTTTCGAATTTGACAAAATTCACATCACCAATTGGTCTTGAAGCTCACTTAACCCGTCACCCCCCCCCACCCCCACCCCCTCCAACCCCTCACCCCTCAGCTGCCTCCACCCTATTTTTGTTGTCTGTCTGTTTTTTTGTTTTCCTTTTCTCCTTGTAAATTTGTAACATAACAGTAACATTAGATCACTTTTGAGAATTGATCTAGATTTGGCATCTCTGACCTTGATCCATTCCCTATTGGTCAAAAGAATGGAACATTGTTATCAGATTCCAATTGGAAATGCACAGCTGAACACTGTGATATTGTCTTTTCCTATGTTTTCCTATAAATCATGGTTATGCTGCAAGTTCAATAATCAGAATCGATTCAGCTTCAGTATGCACTTCAAATCAGTAACTGATGGAGGTTTTCAACTTTACCAGATTGGCTCTGTCAGTGTCAATCTCCAATGTTTTTCACACTCATAGTAAACATCATTTCAGAATGTTGCTGAATCAGCATTGGTTCTAGTAATATGGTCAGCTAGTGTTTGAGACGAGTGCACCATTTGTGCTTCTCATTTGAATAATGGCACCCATGGGGAACATGCACACATATTTCCAGAGTGTTTGGAGGTTAACATGTCAGTGTATTCCTGGACTCCTATAAATCTCAGTTATGTCCTGTCATGTTTCACAAATGAAAGGGTTAACTCATTTTCAGTTAAAACCAAATTTTCTGAGTGTAATCAAATGAATGATTATGTCATTGATACAAATGAATTGGATCGACAGCAACATTGTCATTGATCTGAAATCAGTCTGTCAGTAATGCCTCCACTTGCTTTGTTGACATTTTTCAATCAGAATATTGGGGAAAAAAACGCTCTTTTACATGGAAAACAGTAACTGTTTACAGAGGTGTGTTCTTTTTATTTGTCAGTTTTGACTTTCAAAGCATTAATGTTGCTAATATTTTGTTTGAATTGTGTCATTTTTTTTTCACTATTTCTTAGAAATTTACAGTTTCCAATCATTGTCCACTTACTAGCAAATCATGAGAAACTATTTAAGAAGTGGGAAGCTGAAACTGAAGGGCGGACTGAAAAAAGTCCCAGATCAGGGGCCTGATAGCTCTAAAGGCCCAAACCACATGGGCAGTGTGTGGCTGATGAGCAGACAAGCCTGTGCTTCCTGGAAGGCTGTTGACCCTGTCGTTGATGTTGATTACAGAACACTGTAGGACATGTTCATTGTTGTCTTCTCGACAATTGATGATGACTGAACACGTATGATGATATTGGCTTTATCATGTTGACTGGGTAATGTATGACATATTGGCTTTGTCATGTTAACTGGATACTGTATGACAAATTGGCTTTATCATGTTGATTGCATACTGCATGGCGTATGGCTTCCTTCATGTTAACTGGATATGTATGACATATTGGCTTTTATCATGTTGACTGGATATGTATGACATATTGGCTTTATCATGTTGACTGGATATGTATGACATATGGGCTTTGTCATGTTGACTGGATATGTATGACATATTGGCTTTAATCATGTTGACTGGGTAATGTATGACATATTGGCTTTATCATGTTAACTGGATACTGTATGACAAAATTGGCTTTATCATGTTGATTGCATACTGCATGGCGTTGGCTTCCTTCATGTTGACTGGATATGTATGACATATTGGCTTTACCATTTTGACTGGATATGTATGACATATTGGCTTTTACCATATTGACTGATATGTATGACATATGGGCTTTGGTCATGTTGACTGGATATATATGACATATTGGCTTTAATCATGTTGACTGGATATGTATGACACATTGGCTTTTGTCATGTTGACTGGATATGTATGACATATGCTTCATCATATTGACTGGACACTGTATGACATATTGGCTATATCATGTTGACTGGACACTGTATGACATATTGGCTTTTATCATGTTGACTGGACACTGTATGACACTGGCTTTATCATGTTGATTGGATACTGTATGACATTAATGGTTTTATCATGTTGACTGGATACTGTATGACATAATGGCTTTATCATGTTGACTGGATACTGTATGTTGACATATTGGCTTTATCATGTTGACTGGATACTGTATGACATATTGGCTTATGAAATGTGATGACAGTGAATGACCATTGTATGACATATTGGCTTCATGACATGGCTTGACTGGACATTGTCTGACATATTGGTTTTTATGACAGTTGATGTGTGACTGGATACTGTATGACATATGGCTTTATCATGTGATGACTGCATACTGTGGTGACATATTGGCTTTATTTATGACATGTTTGACTGAACACTGTGTGACATGATATTGGCTTTTGCTCATAACAAGTTGATGATGACATGGGCACTGTCCGACATGTTGGCTTCATAACAAGTTGATGATGACATGGGCACTGTGTGACATTGTTGGCTTCATAACAAGTTGATGATGACATGGGCACTGTATGACATGTTGGCTTCATAACAAGTTGATGATGACATGGACACGGGCTTGTATGACATGTTTGGCTTCATAACAAGTTGATTGATGACATGGGCACTGTGTTACATGTTGCTTCATACCAGTTGATGATGACATGGGCACTGTGTGAACATGTTGGCTTCAAACAGTTGATGATGACATGGGCACTGGTATTGCATGTTGGCGTTGTGTGTCATACAAGTTGATGATGACATGGGCATTGTAGTGACAATGGTTGGCATTCATGTTTTGACAGTTGATAATGACCATGGCGACTGTATGACAGGTTGGCTGTCATAACAAGTGGTGATTGACATGACTGGTGTCACTGTCTGCGTATGGTTGGCTCATCATACCAGTTGATGATGACATGGGACACTTTATGACATGTTGCTTCATGACAATTTGATAATGGGACTGAGCACTGTATTGACGCATGTTGGCTTCATAACAGTTGATGATGATGGGCTGGGCAACTGAATGACCTGTTGCTTCATAACGATTGGACTACTATGACAAGACACTGAGTGTACATGACCGACTTCATGTTAGGATGTTGCTTGCACACTGCGTGGCTTATTACTAAGCCTTTGGCTTGATGAGTCTACGGTTGATGATAACATGGAACAACTGTCTGACATGATTGTTGGTGTCATGTGTTGGTGTTGATTGCACAGGGCTGCATGTCTTATTACTAGCCTTTGGCTTGACGATCAGTTATGGTGCGAACATGTAGCACTATATGACATGTTTGGTTTCAGGTTTTGGTGTGGATTTGCACCTGTGGGGGGGGTGGTGCGTACTTGTATCCAGCCTTTGGCTTGCCGAAGGGTTGATGAGTGGCCAGGTGGGAAACTAGTAGTGACAATGTGTTGTTTATGTTGATGTGATTGGGTACACTGTGCAAGGTGTCTTATTACTGACTGTCCTTTGTGGCTTGACGGTGGACATTTTGATTCTGGACTGTACTGTTGGTGTTTTAAGTTGGCAGGCTTGGTTGTCATGCCTGCAGGGTGGCCGGCGCATCACGGGGCTGCAAAATGTGGACCATCACTTGGGCCGGAGTGTTCAACGTCGTGTAAATACGGTCCTGTTACTGTTGGTGGTTAGTGCTCATCAGTGTACACAACCTGCCTTGTTAAAAAAAGGGGGGTTTGGGCGGGTTATCCTGGTGTGATGCGATTATCACTGTGTACCTGGTAGTTTGGGGGGGGGCAGTGTTGGCTGTGTTGAGAGGTCAGATCAGTCTGTGGGGAGCTCAGAGGGTCGTCATGGTATGTGTGTTTGTATCTCATTTCCCGGCCATTTGACTGTGGCGGTCAGTTGGGGTGTGGTTGGTCCGCATGTAGTGCCAGCATGAAACAAATAGGCTAGGGAGGCTATTCGGGTGGTGAGACAACATTGGAATCAACGTGGTCCGGTGGGGGGCCCTTGGTTGGGCCTCACGGACTTCTGATTTAGCCGGTATTCGTCCTTTAGTGGGTGGGTTATGGTGGTGGCCAGCAAAGATACGTCGCGCACGGTGGGGCTGTGGTTCCCTGGGTGAAATGGTGGTGTGCGGCTGCGGTGCAGACAACAAGCAAGTTGTCCAGGGTTTAACAGGAAGTCGGTGAACGGGGAATTGTGTGGCGGATCATTGGTGCTTGGCAGGTGGGGGGGGGGGGGTGGGGGGGGGGGGGGGGGGGAGGTCTAAGGGAAGTTACCATGTGTGGTTTGTGGGCGTTTGTGTTGGTGGCGCGGTGTCTTGTCATGTAGTCGTTTGTTTGAGGTGTGGCGTGAGAAGGGCTCGCACAAGCGGTGTGTCTGCACAGTACACGTGATGAGTGCAAGGAATACACAATTATGGGCTTATTTCTTCACTAGGTGTGGTTGTGACTTCAATATCCTGCGAGGCTGTTCCAAGAACAAGAAAACTCACGTCGTGTTGGGACTTGTTTGTGTGAGGTTATAGTACCATGCTGTGCCATCATTCCTTGGGCGCATCGTGGGTGGGTGAAATTGAGAGACCAGCTTTGTTGGTTCATCGTTTTCCGTGGAGTCCGAGGCTGTGGGCATGTCGCCTCCCTCGCTCCTCCTGGCCTCGTGCACCTGCAATGCCTTGACAGAGTTGGTGAGAATCTGACGGTTTAGTGGCTTGGATCTGCATAAGACTCACTCTGGTCCACGGGAGCCCTCAGTCATAACGGTACACGTGATGAACAGCCTATTAAAAATTGGTGAGTTTGATTGAGATAAGCCTGCAAAGTAATATTTACAGGTGGAAGCGTTGTAAGTCCTCGTTTGGTTACATATTCCTAAACCCAGACGACGCACACACCACACATACACACTGATAAAAGGACACACACCACCACACACCCCACAGGGGACTCCCGAAAAAAGAATCCCAGTGGACACCCATACACACAACACCCAACACCACACACACACACACACACCCCCACACCCCACACACAGCACACACACACATTACCTTCAATTTAGCTAGAAATAGCTGTGTAAACCTTTCGTCCCTCCTCACCGTGCTGCTCTAGAACAAAAAAAAGAAAAGATTCTTTTAGCAATGTTAGACAATGCATTGTGATGGAAAAGTACACCTCTAGAGCAGGTGTGCACTCTACAGTGCGTACTTATGACGGACCTTTACCTTTGGTTGAGGACACCTTTGTTCACGGGGCATGCGCCGGGTACACTATCTTGTTGGAGAGACATCTTTATTTCCTTCCAACCAATTAACACTGTAGTGATTGTAAGAAAATAAGGGCCCGGTGCAGGTGTGTGTTGATGACAGGAGTAAAGATGGCAAGCCCTGGGATTTCATTGTGTAAAGATTTCAAACTTTTCAAAATTGTTTTAACCTAGCCATAAAAACTTTAACAGCGTAAAAATTGGATTGGTCAAGGTACTGGGGAGGGGGAGTGCCCGAACAGTCTTTGGCTTCTTGAGGGTGTGGTTGTTGGTGTTTTGCCTAATTAAGCATCAGAGCATGTTGCATATTGGCTAGAGGCGTAGCGGTTATAAGCCTACATGGGAGTGGCGAAAAAAGCCGCTTGTGGGGGTGAAGCGCTCCATAGTGAAGGCAAGAATACAAGGAGGAATAGGTCATACGGCGGAGACTTATTTTCGGATATGACCGCCCCCCATGGCCCGCCTGCATCCGTTCCAGACCTGCCCCAGAATTAAAACCGTCAAATCAAAAAAAACAAAAGCAGATGCAGAAACGGTCGGAAAAAAACCTCACAGACAGATCAATGGAAAGTGAGCCACGGGGGGTCAGCACTAGAAGGGGCTCGCATCCCGCAGGGGAGGGAAACTGGGCAATGAACCGGGGGGTGAGGGCCCAGGGGTCCACAGGGCGGGTTTTTGTGAAAGGTGGCCAAGGTCCTGGGGAATTCAGGAAAGCTCGAGCGCGCTGCGGTGAAGTTAGACGAGAAATGAAGGGCACAATGCCTAGTTTTGAAGCCCCTGGTGCATGCATCTCCTGTTGGGGTGTAGGGTTCAACAGCTGGTTCTCTGGGAGCTCAGTAGCGGATTGACACACCTGGAACTGATCGCCAGCTGTGTACCACATACGTTGGTTACAGTCCACATGACACAGGCTAGGGGGTTGTTATGTTTGTTTTTTGCAGTGTTGTTAAATTCTGAGAGACGATGGGTTCAGTTGGTTTGGGTTGTGAAATGAGTGTAGTACTAACCTGCACTCCATGTAACAAGCTGTGGAAGGCCAGTGCCTGGTATTGGGGGTGGGAGAATAATGCATTAACTTATATGTTTGTCTCGTTACGTGCTCCCTACACGTTTAATGTAGTTGGTCAGCTGGTGAAATGCTTTATTTGCTCTTTTCAAAACCAAGTTAATTAACAGTTTACTAGGTTTTTGGCTTATTGTTAATTCAAATAGTAAGCTTGTAGAGAAAGTCGGGGATCGGAAATCTCTATCCCCCATGAGGGGGGCCCCCCTATTCGGTCCTTGATTTCTCCAGTCCAATGTTAATAAGCCCAATTGCTGCAGTTCATGCATATCATGCACATTTCCCTGCAGTGAACCTGGAAACCCTGCAGGCTGGCTCAGGGTTCTTCCCCCTTATGGGGGACCCCAAGACATGATCTTCAGAAAGCTTGCCCTCCACTGCACTCTGCCACCAAACCTCCATCATCACTCTTTGGCTTACCAAGGGCTTGTCAGCTATGCACAGCGCACACATTCTTAAAATCCATGGCCGATCATTTGACAGTGGGTGCTGTGTTTTTCCTTCTTTTTTTTTTGGCCTTCTTGTTCTTCCTTAACTGTGCTACGTCTTAGGTTCATTCTATGTGGTTGGTTTACTAGATAATCCCAGGTTCAAATAACTCTGAGGGCTCTCATGAACGTGAGATGCCGTTCACAAGGACTCCACCCGGGGCGCCAAGCTTACGAAGAGGCGCAAAAACCATGGGCCACGTAAGGCACCCTTCCTGAATGTCTCCCTGCTTGTCGCGTGTTTGCTGGCCTGGACGACCATGTCCGTGGAGGTTGTTCTGTGACATTGGGACTATAGTCTATCCTAAGAGTCATCAGAAAATGTTCTTGACCAAGAACGTATTAGACCAGATCATGGAAATCCAAAGATAGCATATTTTGGTCTAAACCATCTGGAACCCTTTTGAATGTGTTTAAAGGGTATAATAATGGCGGTTAACATAAGTGTGAGTAATGCCCTGAAAAGTGTTGTTAGATTTTTGAGTTCATAAAGAAAGCTAAAAAGTGGCAAATCAGACATATCTATCTGTATGTTTGGGTTCACAAATTTCGATTTGATTATGTTTGGGGGTTGATGTGGTCCCTGATCATGGAACATAGTGAGTTCTGAGATTAGTAGACAAGAAATACTGATCTGTTGCAACGCAGCTGTTCTGGTCTTTTGCACCGTTAAGAGGGTGATTGAGTTCATCATGCTGCTAAAAATAATGGAACCAATTCTGCACATGCATTCCAATTCTTTTCGCACTCATTGATCCTATCATTGTTCCTTTTTTGTCCTTGTTTATTCGGTTCCAGCGTTGTTGGGGTGTATTATATTCCAGAAGCTGTGAAATCCTGAAAGGTTTGTTTTGGTTGACGTGGGGGCATAGATTTTCCAAAATTCCTTCAATGAGAACTGCATGGATGTTTTACCCGAAGATCAGGTGTGTGATGGAGCTGATGCTCTGGGGTTGATTTCAGAGTCATTAGGAGGGCAAAGGAAACGCTGATTATACTTCAGGTTCCTAAGGGACTTGACGATTCAGGTCGTCACACTACCACATACTGCGATTTCTGTCCAACAGAGGAACCCATGGGTTCAATTGATTTTCCAACTCAGTTCTCCTGTATTGAGTTTTTTGTCCCCTGTCTGATTAGAAAATTGACATGTATACTCAGGTGTGGTTTTGTAGGAGACAGCTGAATGTGCGCCCACCATTTCTAGCAGGTTTTAGACATCCCCAGTGAGGTGGTGTATGGCTTGTACAAAGCAAATAAAAAAAATGTTTTATGTCCGTGAAGAGGGTGCGAACATGGACCACGGGACTTTGCTGGATATTTTGTAAATCATGAGACCTCAGGATGGATGGGAGATGAATGATTGAAACTCACCTTGAAAGATGGTCAGTGTAATGCTACAACGCGTGAATTGTGTGGTGTGGGTGTGTGTGTGTGTGTGGTGTTAAGAGAGAGAGAGAGAGCGGAGCTCAGGAGAGGAAGCTATCTCTCGCGACTCTTCTCTTTCGTTTCTCTCCCGCTCTCTAATGCCCTCTCCCCATTCCCTTCTCCCCTTCTTCTCTCATGGCAGTGTTGGTTTCCTTCCTTGCTGTCAGCACCTAGCATCTGACCCTCCATACAACCACACTCAGGACATCGTTGATCCTCCATACAAGCCACAAACACATCAGGCATCTGTGATCCTCCATACGAGCGAACCACCTCAGGCATCGTGATCCTCCATACAGCCACACTCAGGCATCTTGACCTCCATTCGCGACACTACGTTAAGCCATCTGAACCCTCCAGTTGACCGTGAGCCACACCACTCAGGCATCTTGACCCTCCATACCAGCCACACCTAAGGCATCTTGACCCTCAATAACAGCAGCACCTTAGGCATCTTGACCCTCCATACAGCCCAGCACACGGTGCAGGATCTTGACCTTAGCCATGACAGCAACACCTTGGCACCCTGTTGTCCGGCAGAGCATCTCGTGACGACGACTCCAGGGCAGCCCAGGGGTGTCGTGTGGGCGAGGGTCATTGTTACCCGTCCATGATCAGCCACCCTTAGGCATCTGTGGCCCTCCATACAGGGCCGTTGCACCTTTTTTGGTATCCAACATCTGGGCCCTTCACTACAGCCGCACACCTTAGGCGCCCTGTGACCCTCCTACAAGGCATCTCGTCCCGCCCAATACAGCACACTCAAGGTAACCATCATCGGTGATCCCGTGCGATATAGAAGGGCACGTCTGCAGGCTCATTTGTGACATGACATACAGAGCCCCACACCTGTGTCCCCTGGTGGTCCCATGCCTGGATGTCCTCCATAGCAGCGACAGCATCAGGCATCGCAACCCTGATCGTACAGCCAACTCCATCGGCCATACTGGGACCCTCATACAGATGGGCGCCTTTTCGGTAACGTGACACGCCATGAGCGCCACCTTGGTGTCGCTTGTGGACAGAACGAGCCCTTGTCGCCGTCATACGCCGATGGCGATTGTGGCATCTGACCCCCAATTTACAGCCACACTAGGCATAGGTTCAGTTGACCATACCATACAGCCACATCCTCAGGCCATCTTGACCCTCCATACAGCCCTCTCACCGCAGGCCTCATCTTGACCCCCCATACAGCCACACCTCAGGCATCTTGACCCTCCATACAGCCACACCTCGGCATCTTGACCCTCCATACAGCCTCACCTCAGGCATCTTGACCCTCCAGACAGCCACCCTCGGGCATCTTGACCCTCCATACAGCCACACAACTACCTCAGGCATCTTGACCCTCCATACAGCCCACCCTCAGCATCTTGACCCTCCATACAGCCTCACCTCAGGCATCTTGACCCTCCATACAGCCTCACCTCAGGCATCGTGACCCTCCATACAAGCCTCACCTCAGGCATCTTGACCCTCCATACAGCCTCCACCTCAGGCATCTTGACCCTCCATACAGCCACACCTCAGGCATCTTGACCCTCCATACAGCCACACCTCAGGTCATCTTGACCCTCCATACGTCCATCACCTCAGGCATCTTGACCCTCCATACAGCCTCACCTCAGGCATCTTGACCCTCCATACAGCCACACCTCAGGCATCTGCAACCCTCCAGACAGCCACACCTCAGGGTGCTCTGTAGGTCCCCAAGCCAGCTGTCAATGAAGGGAGTCTGTCCGTGTCCTGTTGTCAGTGAAACCCACCCACTGCAGAAGACACTGCCCCTCTGCCAAGTCTCATAGGAGATATGAACCATGAATTCATCATTGTCCCTGGGAAGAGCTGAGCCACTGTGACGTGAACAAGTTGTGCAAGCATCGTTGCAATTTTTGGAAAGTGTGTATCAACAGAAACATGGAGTGGGTTAAAATGGAAAAAAGGCATGCTTGTACACCTATACACATACAAGAAGGGAGATCAGATGGGAGGAGTATATACATGCTGAAGACATAGCAAGGATTGTGCACTCACATATGCCAGACACATGTGTTTTCTAATCAAAGAGTTGTGTTTCCTAGAGTATGTAAACAATGTCAAAAGGAATCCGCAGGAAAGGAGCAAACTGAACAGCTTGCCAGCAGTGCAGGCCCACATCAACTGCTTCCAGTATTTTCCTTGGTGGGTTGCCCAACATCAACTGCTTCCAGTATTTGCCTTGGTGAGATTGCCCAACATCAACTGCTTCCAGTATTTTCCCTGGTGAGTTGCCCAACAATCAACTGCTTCCAGTATTTGCCTTGGTGACTTGCCCAACATCAAACTGCTTCCAGTATTTTTCCTGGGTGGGTTGCCCAACATCAAACTGCTTCCAGTATTTTCCCTGGCGCGTTTGCCAGCATCAACTGCTTCCAGTATTTTCCTGGTGAGTTGCCCAACATCACTGCTTCCTGTAGTTGCAGGGCAGTATTTTCCTTGGTGGGTTGCCCAACAATCAACTGCTTCCAGTAGTCACTGTACTGTACTGAGCTGCTAAAGGATGCACCAGGATGTGGATCTGTTCAGGGGAACTGTAACAGAAAAAAAAAAAAAAAGTTTACACAGTGCTATGAACTGTTTCCACTCTCTGTCAAAACCATATTAAAATCAAATGCTGCTGTTTTTTTCTTTTTGGGTGTATTTTTGAACACATGTTTAACTTTCACCATAGAAGCTGTGCCTATTTCAAAAACATTCCCACTGGTTTGTTGGATGAGAATCGCAGAACAGTGGATGTATGGGAGTTAGAGCCTGTATTTTGGTGGCAAAAAAAATTCCAGATGAAAACGTATTAAAGTTAGGATGAATGATTCCCTACCAACTGCGGTGCAGTGGATCATTGTCATTGAGAGTATTGCGACCAGGTTGGGTTGCTCAGGGTTTGAACCCCACAACATTCGTAATTTGTGGACTGAGCCCTGTGGATTTATACACCGAATTGCTGAGTGGGGTAGTTGGATGCACACAAGCACCATCTGTTCATGCTTAGGAGTCATCCAAAAATGCCTCATTTCTAAGTGCTCTAATTGTTCTGAAATTTTCTGATCAACCTGCAGAAGATGTCTGTATCTCTTGACCTGGCTGATGTTTGATACGTCATGAAAGAATTGCGTTATAGTCTGTCATGTATCTTCGATCATAGGAAATCGTAAAGCGCCTATTACACGTACAAGCCGACCGGACAGGTTTCTGGGCCGTAGGCGCAAGCCCAAGGCCGAGGAAACCCGATGTATTTTACACGCAACGATCGGGCCTGAAGGCGGCTGTACCTCTCAATCAACACACTCTGGTGAAACCTCACAGTACATGTGTGTGCATCATGGCTGACAGAACAGTTTTGGATGGATCTAGCGATTTTTGTCATTTTAAAAGAAGAAGAAAGAAACCACGCCACATGTGGTCAATCACACAAGAAAAATGCACTGCTTTGCATTCATGAACCTACACAGTGTGTGACGGTGTGCGTGTGGGGGTCAACCACAGTAGGTACATCACAGAATCGTCATGCAGGAATGCATGCCAAAAAAGAGACAGGAAAGTAAAGAAACAGAAAAAAAGGTAACTGTTTATTAAAATACAAACACACTTTAACGAGTCCCCGGCGAGTCATTTGTGGTTGCTAGGTTGACGCGTATTGAGTTCCAATCGTGGCATTATTTTTTACCTACGATGTGATTTGTCTAATAATTTTTGAAATTAGGTTCTGTTTGTCCTGCCCTCGGCACACAACAAAAGAAACCGGATGGCCGTATTTCCAATTCACAACCAGCGCCTGAGTTGGAGTTTGGACAGAGGCGGCATCGGCCCTGGTTGGTCGCCGGGACCGTATTCCTACGGTGTTTCTTAATTACCTGTTACACAATCGGCCCTTGGCTTTTGCCTACGCCCAGACACCTGTCCGGTCGGCCTGTACGTGTAATAGGCGCGTAAGTGTTGAAACAAAAGAGGCGCTATTCATGGAGTCCTGGGCAGTTCTCTCCGGATGACGTACGTTTTGATTCCTCCTCCACATCCATGCCTTTGACAACGGGTAGTGTCCAACATGTTTCCATGTGAACAACTTCATCGCGTGTGTGTAAACAACAAAGAGACCCACAGCAAGCATCCAAATCTAGCCTACCTACCTGACTGATTCCATACACCGCCAGACTCTTCATATTTGCCGTGCCTGGAACTTCATGTGAACTGCTTTGAATTTCTCTGATTTACTTGTGGGGGTGAGTGAACAGTGGCAGGTACAGGAGGCCTACAGTAAAAACCGCTTAATTCCAAGTGCCTTAGAAATTCGACCAACTAGAAATCGTCCGCATTTTTACTTGAATCGCCATAAGATATTTTCACATAGCTCAGACAAATTTCATTAAGCCTCAAATCAAAAAATGAAAAACTGTTAAATTTTTACAAAATCAAATTTCTTTTTAAATATTCTACATACTCATCCATGTGTTCCAAAGTGTGAGCAAAACCAGCGATGTTCTGTTGCGACTCATTCCTCCACGATGACGGAGGTACAATAAAACCTGTGGCCTCTGCGTCGTTCCATCTGCTGTCGCTAAACTTTAGGGACACAGAAAACCTAACACCGAGTAACTTTTATTCAAGACCGCACAGCTTTTTTAAAAGGTCTGTGCTTAGGTCTTGAATAAAAGTACTCGATACTCAGGTGTTAGGTTTTCTTATGGGAGCTAAAGTTACCCTACTTGTTTACTGTTTATGTTGGACTGAACTCCCTGCCTCATTTCATTTCAATCAGGGGCACACGTCGGGTGAAAAGTCTTAGCCACACTGGTCCTCTTCATGTGTGAACGGAAAACCCTTCGAAGGCTTTTGAAAGTTTGGACATGGTATGTAGCAGCAATATCCGTAGGATTCTGACACCCAATTTTGATACGTAAGATTGGCAACTGCAAACCATTTTTGATAGAGAAACCGAACAGTTATGACGGATTACTTCGTAGGGTTGGATATCCATCCAGAGTTCCCGCGACGCATCGTTTTCGTTAGTGTTAAAAAAAGGTACCATCTAAGAATGATAAAACTGAGACAAAAATGTCTACTCTCGATTTCTTACGACCTCCCTCGCAACACAACGGAACACAAGTGTTTTGGCTGTGCTTATAACATTACAATTAGGCTCTCATGCATTGGTCAAAGAAATAGATATTGCTGTTTTTTCGCAAACCATGTGGTTTAAAAGGAAATTTTCTAAGTCGTAGGTAGGTGCGTGTTTTTCTAACCAATAGGCAGGCCTTGTGTGTGCGCTCGCCGGGGCGCGCCAAAAAGCCACTGGAGACTTGATGCTAAAAAAAAAGTGGGGCTCGGGACAGTGCGTGAGTTATCCCTAAATCAAATCAGTTGAACTAGTCCACAACATTGAATCATTGGTCTCTTTTCTTCTGTGACAAGTAACATATAAACAGACTGGTCATCAGCGCCCCCTCCCCCCTCCTCACCTCTACACCCCTTCCACTCTCGCTCTCTCTCGCTCTCTCAACACACACCAACACACACAAACACACACACACACACACGTACGCGCGTGCGTGCGCGCGCGGGCGCGCGTACGGCCCCCCCCCCCCCCCCCCTTTAACAATGCACACAACATGCACACACACACACACCACACACACACACACACACACACACACACCACACAGAGCACATATGCAGTCCGTGATAGATCAAGCGCAAAATCTTGCTCAAAATGCGGTCTAGACAGATCAAAAATGGAATCTCATTGGATAATCGGAACACAAAGTTCCCTTTATAATCGTGCATCATTTAAAAAAAGCAGGTTTAGTGAAGACTTTTTTTTCACTGCTTGTACTTGAAACCCGATTGTTGAAGTCAGCGCGGACTGAGTATCTGATTTTTGTTGTTGTTGTTTTGCTTGTTTTGTGTAAACAGAAAGGATCAGGAATGCCTTCGGCCTGGGATATCAATGAACACTTGAAATTACCGGTAATGAAAAAGAATCGGTTTTCACTGTAACAGCTTTTCAAATGTCTTCGGTTCCTGCCTACTTTCGTAGAGGGCAAAGCATACCCTTTGTGGATGAGTCTGTACGGTATAGATGAGTGTGGGTTCATATTATTAAATTTTGATTTATGATTGCTTTCATGCGAAGTAGGCCAAACACTTCACTCTGAGTTCATCAGATCAGTATTTGTTTCAAGGAACCAAATAAAGAGATATGGACAGTGTTCTCTCTCTCTCTCTCTCTCTCTCCTTCTCTCTCTCTCTCTCTCTCGCTCTCTCTCTCTCCGTCCTCTCTCTTCTTTTGTTTACAACAAATTCCAGTGATTGACAAGTTGAACTCTTTCTTGTTCATGGTAGGACCTATATTCTACCGTTCTGTATACAACAATGAAAGAAGAATTTCGGGGTAAAAGGAAGAGAATTATTTGTCACAACGGGGAAAGTAGGCCAATCAACAGAACTTACATGAAAAGATAAGACTGGACACAAACAAAACCGTAAACTGAAAGGTCAATCGATATTGAGACACAGCAACACACAGCTGAGTTCCTGTAGGAATGAATATGGTTCTCTGAGATCTTCACGACGTTCGGATAGGGACATGCTGTTGAACGGCTTCTCCAACGGTCATGGCCTGTGAGAATCAGTTTTGCTTATTGACGAGGCATGGTGAAGGTTAAAAAGAGTCAATGTCGCACACAGTCCTGACTATATACAAGATGAAAAAAGGTACTTGTCGCACAAAGTCCTGACTATATCCAAGATGAAAAAGAGTCAATGTCGCACACAGTTCTGACTATATACAAGATGAAAAAGGTACTTGTCGCACACAGTCCTGACTATATACACGATGAAAAAGGTACTTGTCGCCCACTGTCTTGACTATATACAAGATGAGAAAGGTACTTGTCGCCCCACTGTTCTGACAATAAAAAGGATTAAAAGGGTACTTGTCGCCCACTGTCCTGATTATAAAAAAAAAGGATTAAAAGGGTACTTGTCGCCCGTTGGCCTGACTATAAAACAGGAATAAAAGGTACTTGCGCCCTCTGTCTTGACTATATATGGGATTAAAAGGGCATTTGCCGCCCAATGTGTCTATCTACGTACGGGATTAAAAGGTACTTGCGCCCACTGTCCTGGCTATAAATAGGATTAAAAGGGTTCTTGTCGCACACTGGCCCTGGCTATAAACAGGAATGAAAGGGTTCTTTTTTTCTCACACCGTTCTGACTATCAAGAGGATCAAAGTGGTACTTGTCACACACTGTCCTGATTTTAAACAGATTGAAAGAGCGCTTGTTGCTCACCGTCCTGACTAAAAGGGGATTAAAAGGGTACTTGTAGCCCGCCGTCCCGACTATAAAAACAGGATTAAAAGGGTACTTGTGGCTCACCGTCCTGACTATATATATACATTAAAAGGGTACTTGTAGCCCGCTGTCCTGACTATATTCAGGGTACAAAAGTCACATGTTGCCCTAATAAATATAAACAGTCAAAGCTACAATTTGATACTGTTTTACTGTACTGATTATACCAACAGGTTAAAAAAAAGGCTACATGTTGCTCACTGCAACAAGTTAGGCCTATAAATGGTCAAAGGCTACAATTTAATACCGCTACAATTTAATACTGCTACAATTTAATACTGCTTCGCTGTACTGATTATACTCAGGTTAAAAAAGATACATGCTGCTCACTGTACTGACTATACACAGGGTAAAAAGGATACATGTTGCTCACTGTACTGACTATACACAGGTAAAAAGGTTTCATGTTGCTCACTGTACTGACTATACACAGGGTAAAAAGGTTACATGTTGCTCACTGTACTGACTATACACAGGGTAAAAAGGTTACATGTTGCTCACTGTACTGACTATACACAGGGTAAAAGGGCTACATGTTGCTCACTGTACTGACTATACACAGGGTAAAGGGCTACATGTTGCTCACTGTACTGACTATACACAGGGTAAAAGGGCTACCATGTTGCTCACTGTACTGACTATACACAGGGTAAAAAAGGCTACATGTTGCTCACTGTACTGACTATACACAGGGTAAAAAGCTACATGTTGCTCACTGTACTGATTATACACAGATTAAAAAGGCTATATGTTGCTCACTGTACTTACTATACACAGGTAAAAAGGCTACATGTTTCTGACTATACACAGGGTAGAAAAGGCTGCATGTTGCTCCTGTACTGACTATACACAGGGTGAAAAAGGCTACATATTGCTCACTGTACTGACTATACACGGGGTAAAAAGGCTACACACACACACACACACACACACACACACACACACACACACACACACACACACACACACACACACACACACACACACACACACACACACACACACACACACAGAGTCAGAGTCAATGACTTTCACAAACACACACGGACGTACACAGACGCGCGACGCGCACACGCTTAAAACCTAGTAACCGAGTCAAATTGAGTGCCCAGACATTAAGGTAGGCGCAGAGCCGGAGAACAAAGCCTCTGCTTTATGCAAAGCCAACACCATGAATAAATGAAGAGTGGATTACACAGTCACTGGGCGGCTATCCCGCCAACAGGTATGGACCTCTGTGCGTGTCATGAAATACCATGGCCCTGTGGCGGGGCCAAGGATCATGAACACTATAGCACTGTGGCAGGCACTGTGGGAGGGCCAAGGATCATGAACACTATGGCACTGTGGCGGGGCCAAGGATCATGAACACTATGGCACTGTGGCGGGGCCAAGGATCATGAACACTATGGCACTGTGGCGGGGCCAAGGATCATGAACACTATGGCACTGTGGCGGGGCCAAGGATCATGAACACTATGGCACTGTGGCGGGGCCAAGGATCATGAACACTATGGCACTGTGGCGGGGCCAAGGATCATGAACACACTATGGCACTGTGGCGGGGCCAAGGATCATGAACACTATGGCACTGTGGCGGGGCAAGGATCATGAACACTATGGCACTGTGGCGGGGCCCAAGGATCATGAACACTATGGCACTGTGGCGGGGCCAATGAACATGAACACTATGGCACTGTGGCGGGGCCAAGGATCATGAATACTATGGCACTGTGGCGGGGCCAAGGATCATGAACACTATGGCACTGTGGCAGGGCCAAGGATCATGAACACTATGGCACTGTGGCGGGGCCAAGGATCATGAACACCATGGCACTGTGGCGGGGCCAAGGATCATGAACACTATGGCACTGTGGCGGGGCCAATGAACATGAACACTATGGCACTGTGGCGGGGACAAGGATCATGAACACTATGGCACTGTGGCAGGGACAAGGATCATGAACACTATGGCACTGTGGCAGGGACAAGGATCATGAACACCATGGCACTGTGGCGGGGCCAAGGATCATGAACACTATGGCACTGTGGCAGGGCCAAGGATCATGAACACTATGGCACTGTGGCGGGGCCAAGGATCATGAACACTATGGCACTGTGGCGGGGCCAAGGATCATGACACTATGGCACTGTTGGCGGGGGCCAATGAACATGAAAACTATGGCACTGTGGCGGGGCCAAGGATCATGAACACTATGGCACTGTGGCAGGGCCAAGGATCATGAATACTATGGCACTGTGGCGGGGCCAAGGATCATGAATACTATTGGCACTGTGGCGGGGCCAAGGATCATGAACACTATGGCACTGTGGCGGGGCCAAGGATCATGAATACTATTGGCACTGTGGCAGGGCCAAGGATCATGAATACTATGGCACTGGTGGCAGGGCCAAGGATCATGAATACTATGGCACTGTGGCGGGGGCCAAGCATCATGAACACTCCAGCGATTCACTTAGGCCCGCCAATTAGATTTCTGGTGCATGGTAAAACCAACAGCTGAGCACTGATGTCATGATGATGATGATGATATGATGATGATGATGATGATGATGATGATGATGATATGATGATAATGATGATGATGATGATGATGATGATGATGATGATGATGATTACTATTATTGTTATTATTATTATTATTATTATTATCATCATCATCATCATCATCATCATCATCATCATCATCATCATCATCATCATTATTATTATTATTATTATTATTTATTATTATTATTATTATATTATTTTCATGATGATGATGATGATGATCATCATCATCATCATCATCATCATCATTATTATTATTATTATTATTATTATTATTTCATGATGATGATGATGATCACCATCATCATAATCATCATCATTATCATACTCATCAAATTCATCATCATATTATCATATTATTAGTATTGTTATAGTTATTATTGTTTATCATTATCATCATAATCATCATGATTATTATCATTAATATCATTATGTATCATTACGATTATTGTTGATATTATTATCATTACTATTGTTAGTAGTAGTAGTAGCAGTAGTAGTAGTAGTATTGTCATTATCATTACTATCATTATTATTATTATTATTATTATTTATATTATTATTATTATTATTATTATTATCATTCGTTTTATCATTATTAATGTTATGATGATGATGATGATGATGATGATGATGATGATGATGATGAATGATGATGATGATGATGATGATCATCATCATCATCATCATCATCATCATCATCATCATCATCATCATCATGTTAACCTTCTGACTTTCAAGACAACCTGATCCATTTTGTTTGTATAACAGATGAAATGGGTTTTAAACGATAGGAAGCTGAATTAGAAACTAGATCATTATAACTTCGTCTTCGTAATTATGACTGTTTGTTATCATTATACTTTTTGTTTGTTTCTTTTTAATCATTGCTACCCTTTTGTCTTTTTTTTTTTCTTTGTCTTCTTTTTCTTTTCTTTCTGTTGCACACCTTTTTTCATGCTACAATACCACAATAGTATGTTAGAAAATTGATGAGTGTGTGTATGTTACAGAGATACCATTGATTTGTTGACATCTCGGCGCATTGTCCTCTGCTCGCAAACTTGTCAACTCTACAGTGATCTCATTAAAAGAAAAGTGTTCAAAAATCATAATTATGTACTTACCACCAAATCCTGTAAAATACCTTACGGTTGGTAGGAGATCGGCCCGATATTCTCCTGTGAAATATGAGTTCAGTTCATAGTTCAGTGGTTGAATTCAACAATTTTTTTTCATTCCTAGAGCTGTATGGCTGACCACCATTGTATACATGTATACACACGCACACTCACGCATGCACGCAAGCACACATTCTCTAGCACGCCCAGCTCTCTCTCTCTCTCTCTTTCTCTCTCACACACACACACACACACACACACACACACACACACACACACACACACACACACACAAGTACGCGCGCTCTCGCACACTCACACACGTGCACGTGCGCTCACGCACGCACAAGCGCGCGCGCACACACACACGCACGCACGCACGCACACACACACACACACACACACACACACACACATACATACTTATTATCTCGCTTCTTGGCTTTCCTCATGTCTCCCTTGTAGACCCCCTTTTCGCTATAAGGGTAGCATATTTGGGAATAGCCAATTTCCGAGATCTTAGGTGATCCATGTCTTTGTCTCCTGTGCATGTTTTGTTATCTCTCCTAGGGTCGTCCTTGCAGCCATCTTCGTTCTGTATTCTTCAAGGATGATTATCGGGAGTGTTTACAGGTTCGGGAGTCACAGCGACGGGTGCTGAAACTTGAATTCTGTGTTTTCTTATCATCCCAGCCACATTCCTCATCCGCCAGACTTCTGAACGTTCGATGTGCATTTCTGAAGCATCTATTAGCATTTCTTCGTCTTCTGTCCGTCTGTCTGTCTGTCTCTCGCTCTCTCTCTCTCTCTGGCAAAACTGAAAGAAAAGAAAATAATGCAGGTTTTTGTTTTGTTTTGTTTTGTTTTTGTTTCATGTATGTTGTTCTATTTACATAAGCAGCACATTATCAGAGTGAAAAGTGCCAATACACCACACATTAGAACATTAACAAACCCAGACACTTTGGTATCAAACGCCAATACACCTTAAATCAGCAAAAAATATGTCCATTTGAGAGAACATACAGACACTGCACGGTGCGCAAGAGACTGGTTGGATAAGAAAAAAAAAATAGTAGTGGAAATTGGTTTTGATTTATTTTCGCCTTTTTTTTTTTTGGCGGATGAAGAGGACGAGAACAAAAAACATTGACAAATTACAAGCGAAAAATCCCTCTCCTCCCTGCAGTTATTCGCACATACATACACAGAACGTATTGACGGACCCAAGCCGTGAAGTGTGACCTCTGGCGACCCGTCCTATCGAGCTGGTTTGGCGGAAGTGGGGCGGACATCATTGATAAGTATGGAATCATACAAAACTATCTTGTAAGTAATCAGCGGAACAGGCGAATAATAATTTCGCCCTTGAAGTACGGTAGGTAAGCCAACTGAAACCCCACGGTGTTTGACCTCCACGATCCCGTAAAAGCTGTGGGTTGTAGCACGAAGCCATAAACAGTTTTTGAAGTTCGCCAGGCCACCCAATCTTTGTTTTTAATTTAAACCCAGCACATTGCCACGCAGTTTTTTCTAGCATGCCAAGCGGACGACAAGCACCCCTGAGCCTGGCAGGAACCCACAGACGTCTGGAGTCCTGGAGGTAGCCACACAGATGTCCTGGAGCCTGC